>JAFFZR010025295.1:0-16442 GCA_018397195.1 Lethrus apterus | reverse complement strand
TCTGAATAACTTTTTACTTTTACTAAAAGGATCCTCACTATTATTGCGCAATCTTTTCCTATTCGCGTCCTCCGAGGTATAATCGTCGCTATCTTTATCACTCATTTTACGTTCGAAATTATAAATATTTCCAAGTGCGGACCTGTACTTTTATCCCGTCGTTTTTTGCGCACCGCGATAAGAGCCGTCACCCAAATCGACTTTTCGGAGGTCAGACTCCTCTCGGTACTGTTTTACTAATTATTGTAAATACTATTTAGTCCTACCTTTTGATTTATTACAGTACTTATTTCCCACACTTTCACAGTCACTTGTAACCACTCATTTAGTGTTTTAAAACACTCGATACCACCCAAAAATTGAATTTAGTTTCGGAGTAATTTTAAAACACATGTGCATACTATCAGCGCGCGCATTCACATACTTTATAATACTTTATATTATGCAACTTTGTTATTTTAAATGGAACACCTGTATATTATTGCATTTTTAAATTCTACGATAAAATTTAGAGTAATATATAAGAGTCCCTATACCTAAAGTTAATACTTTCTGAGTTATAAGTTATTTACTATCACAAAATCAATATTGGTCAAAATGACATGTGAAAAAGAATGTTGTAAGGTGTTTTGTTATAGATTTATTGAAAAAAGAGATGGAAATGATTTCTTTTTATCTCTAGTTTTACAGTAAGGCCGCAATTAAATACAAAATAAGTTTTGTCTATAAGGTAGATAACTAAAACATTTAAATAAAATCCTGGTAGTAACTACCATACTATTCAGACACAAATCCACATTTCATTTATGAATCTCGGCGGCAGAATGGGTGGTTAATCCACGTTTAGGGAGGCATCACTGACACAAGAGTTATTGGTACGTATTTCTTCGATGGCCATTTAAGCGGAGCAAGATATAGACAGTTTCTGACTACTAATGAATTAGGAGGTCTACTAGAAGATGTACCACTACTAACAAGAATAGATATGTAGTGCCAACACGATGGTGCTCCTATTCACTACCATGCGGAAGTGAGGCAGTTATTGAACGAAATGTATGGTGACAGATGGATAGAAAGAGGAGGACCTATCGCATGGCCCGTTAGGTCCCTTGACTTGACTCCATTAGATTATTTTGTATGGGGACATATCAAAGCCATAGTTTACCAATATGTACGATCTACGCCAGAAGATATGAAGGATAGAATTTCTATAGTTTTTCGGGAAATAAATCCCGACACACTTTTACGTGTGAAATTGTCATTTCAAACAACATTTGAAACTCTGTATCAACAATGAAGGTGGTCATTTTGAAGAGCTTTTATAATTCATAATTGATCATTTTCACAGGGTAAGATTGCCATTGTTCAATTACCAAAATAATACTTTTATAACAGCTATAGAAAAGAAAAAATTTTCTATTGTAACTGGACAGAATTCTTCTTGTATGAATAAAAGAGTTATAAAAAGTGCGACCTACTGCAACTTTATTTCAATATCTTAGATGCTTTCAATGAACACCTCCATATTCAATAAATTTGTAACAAAACACCTTACAACCTTTTTTTTTTCACATGTCATTTGGCCAATATTAATTTTGTGATACTAATTAACTTATAACTCGGAAAGTATTAACTTTAGGTATAGGAAATCCTATATATATATACGATAGAAAGAGGTCTTAAATCTCTATCGAATGACATAAAAATAAACAGGGTGTTCCATTTAAAGAAAACGAGTTTTGACCATTTAAAGATGCTTAAGTTAATATTCAATTTTCGAACACTCTGTATAATAAAATAAAGATTTTTAATGTGAATTATTCAGCTTGAAGTATTGGTATAAAAATGCCCAAGGATTATTGTCAAACAACTATCAACAATGGTTGCATTGACTTTCTAAGAGAACGGTGTAAATGTATTTTTTTTTCTTAAAAGCTAAATATCTCAGAAATCGTTGAGGATTAGGATTAGTTAAATAAAATTACTCTAAATTTTACCGTAGAATAATTAGTGTTCGGACTGAAATATTTTATTTGGTGGGGACAGCTACGATCCATTGGCGTGGCGAATTCATAACTTTGGCAGGATAAAGACAGCATGTTTGTATGTATAGAACTATTTTTCGCTCCATTTCTCTATTCTTCTGTCCGACCATCGCGTTTTTTTGGGTTTTTTTCGTATTTTTTGCTATAGAGGTTATATTATTAGTGTCAAATTCTTGGTTGATAGTACTTATCTGTTTTTTTCTTTCTTGAGCGTGCAACCAAATTAAAACTCAAGTAGTGCAATAAAATATATTTATTACGACACACAATATTAAGAAATATAAAAATGTGTTTCGTGATCTTCGTCGGATAATATGGAAACAATAAACGACAGTTTTAGACAATACAGCAATGAATTAATGAAAAAGTTTTCAAAATTGGAAAAATTAGCAAGATTAAAGAATCATAACATATTTTTGGTAAGATGTAGACAATCAAATATTATACCAAAATTCATTAGTCAAAACTGTCATAAATCAAATTTCACAAACTGTCAGATTGACACAAAATTTAAAAACTGTATCAATAAATTTCACAATTAATCTTAAATTTACACATTTCGGACACAATTATTTCATTAAAAAAATTAATCACCGACGAAGATCACGAAACACATTTTTATATTTCTTAATATTGTGTGTCGTAATAAATATATTTTATTGCACTACTTGAGTTTTAATTTGGTTGCACGCGCAAGATAGATAAAAAAAACAGATAGAGGTTATATTTATATTTTAATTTCTCATAGAAATCTTTTTTTTACATTAAATGAATATTACTGTAATAAAACAATCAGAGTTTGATAACTTTTGTTGCAAATTATCTGATTCAGTACAGGTGAAATACTTATAAATTGTCCTGTCTGAATGTAAGTACATACATAAAAGAATGAATTTTAATAAAGATTTTTTTTTTTCAGGTGAGTACTTCGAGATTATTTGCAATACTTTTTCACGATGGTATGTAGATAATTTTAAATATTCCATTCATAATTTCACAAAAACAATACATGTACTTAATATTCACCTTCAATATTTATTTTATAATACTAGAGTCTAGAACTCGAGTGTACAATATTTTTTAATACCATAATGAATAATTATGGTTCAATTCTATGAAGTCTGTGATAGTTTAATTTTTGCATTAATTTAATATTTCAACATTTTTCGGTATTTTGAAGTGACGCTTCCTCAAAATACCATAATGAAATTATTATGCAACATTCTAAATACGAAAATTTAATTTGGGAAATATATTTATTTAGAAGATGCACTTGTTATTTAATTTTCCAAAATTTCTATTTCACGGTAACAATTAAAAATGTATAGGACTAAGCGTGTGAGATGGACTCATTATTTCTTCTCTGTGTTAGTATTTTTGTCGTGCTGTCGTGTTACGTGGCGATGACATAACATTTTGTTTATTCATTGTAATTTTTCATAGTACCTAATTAATTTGAAAATTTACAACGAATATCTATAGAAATGTTGTGACGTCTATGTGAACTTCGGAACTAAATATAATCACCTGTGTATCTGTCCCAGAGACTTCGCCATGAATTACTTCAATTCAGAACATCTCTCACCAACTAAACTGAGTTTATAGTTGAACCGCTTATCCAACAGAATGTTGCTGATTGCCAAATTTAATCACTGATGACATACCTACCCTTGCAAAGCGGCGGCTAGCTAGACACGTTCAAAGTCACATTCTACGCCATCCATTTAAATTAGATGAGAAGATTAGATGTTTTCTGCACGAAACAAAACCACAGGAATGTCTATATATTCGACATACATTTGTGTCAAGGTAATATGAATGTTGGTTAAAGTTTAGTCGTGCAAATTACAAAACAAACCTTACGATTTTGTTGTGTAAATCTAATTGACGAGACGAAGCAAGCTAGCTTATTCAAAAGTGATTGCCTTTTAAGCAAATATAAATATAAATTATTATGCATATATTATTTCGTCTTTATTTTATATGAGATAGACACATCGTTATGACCAGATTCATTAACACAAAACTGAAAGTGTCATGCGGTTGTTTCCTATTGTTTCGGAAAGCGTACTGGGGTTAAAACTTATGTTCGTGTCGGAAATTATAACTACTTGCACATCATAGTTAGAATAAATGAACATTTTCAAATTACAATCTATATTACAATTTATATTAAATTCTACTTTAATTATTCATTATCATGCGAATAACCAAGAAACTTCGAATTTGTTATAGACCTACACATATTAGAAATATTTGTCTCAGAAGGGTTCACCATATTTTCCTACGATCACTTCTAAATAGTGTATTTTCTAAAGTACTACTACTAACAACATACATATATAGTCTGAAACTGAGGCACAGCTCCACGTCTTGGTGAACGCCGTAACACCAGGCGTCTGCTATACCTGTAGGTGAATGTACAATCTTCCATTGCTACCCAACAGTTCCGCCAGTGCGCAGACGTCAGCTTTATGTCAGCTGTCGACAAAATACTTTCTGACATGCATTGTCATCAGTACGGCTGCTGTGAGCGATCAATTCATATCGAGCCCGCGAGGTTATCGCCGGAACGGCAGTTCTAATGTGATACTGAAACTATCCGAGATAGCAGACGCCTGGTGTTACGGCTTTCACCGAGAGGTGGAGCTGTGCATCAGTTTCAGATTAGAACTGCCGTTCCGGCGATATCCTCGCAAGCTCGATATGCATTGATCGCTCACAGCAGCCGTACTGACGACGAGTTTATTCGCCCAGAAACTAACCTTAGTTAGGAGGTGACCTGTCAATGCATGTCAACTTGTTATGTCAAAACATACATAGTATTATTTACCATTCATTAGCTCATAAGAAATGTTTTAACAAATTCTACATAAAAACAAGCAAATGTGCTAAACCATGGATTAATTGTATACACTACGCAGCACTCCTCAATTTTTGTTTCTTTATGCAACAGTGATCGGTAAAGGTATTATACCTTTACCGATCAAATTGTACTTACTTCCATCTATTCATTAATCCACGTTCCCACATTTCTGGAACAGCAATTTGGAAAATCAATTTTTTTTCGAAGCAATCTGTCTGCATTTTTGATTCAATTTGGACGTGGTTACAAATTGTCTTCAACTACACGTACAAACGTCTGTTGCATTTTCGGGTTGTAATAAGCGAGTCTATAATTAAAACAGAGCAATTATATTTGCATGAAACAGTGAAATAAATAAAACATGCGTCGTCCTTCCATATGATCATGTGAAATTATAATAACGTTAATAGTTTGTGACACGATCTCAGCAATTAAAATTTGAAATTTTGTGAACATTGAACAACTCATTCAGAACACTGGACAATAATGACAATTTAAAGTCGAACACAGCTGCTGTAAATAAATTAATATGTCATAATAATTGCAAAATTAAGTTCGAAATACACACAAAAGTGTAGCTTTCATTCTAAAGTAAACTACAAATTGTCTTTCAATAGATATAGTTGTCTATTCTCCTTTATCCTTTGCTTAATGGTTTGGCATTCTTATATGCATTATTTAAAGTAACATCTACCGGCCCAATATATTTTTTTCAATCAAATTAAAAATTCAGCTTTAAATTACTTTGTTCTCATATACGTTTCATTTTTTATTAAAAATCTGTAAATGGTGCAACGTTATTACAGGAAATATTGTTAGCACCGAGAAAATATTTCTTAGTAATCACTTCTATCGAAGTGTCAATAATTTTCAGTGAGTTTTCATGTTTACTTTCAGTTTTCGCGTCAATCTTGAAAGAGCTCGTAGAAATCCAATCATTTCGGAATTTTCAGATTTTCCCATAATTTAAACATGATGATATGATGATATTTTTTTTTGTTTTGCTTTGCTAAGTCTATGCAGTTTGATGGGACATTATTTATTCTGTATCACATAGAAAAATTATAACAGCAATAAAACTGATTTTAAAATAGATTAAAAACATAACATTTTTTGTCTTTGAAATAATATATTTTTAATGAAGAAATTATATGCCCATACTTACCTGGTCTAATTATAAAACAAACGGAATTAAAAGGAATGTTACTACATAATCAATAACTTTTATCGTAATAAATAAAAATAATACATCAAATGTACAGTCTTGTAGAGTGCTTTCCATTTAATCAATATAATGGTATAGTAAACATTATATTTACTTTGCCGGTAGGTTTAATAGATCGCACGGAGCAAACAAAACTTAAAGATGAAATATATTCGCCTAACGAGTTGGGAAAGTAATTGCGAAGTAGGTATAAGTAAAAGTGCTTTTAAACAGAAATTTGGCCAAGACGAATATGCAGAGGTAAAATGAGAAAAACAATTGAAGCAATTAATCCAAGAAAAACTAATCAAGCAAGATAAATTGCCTGCAAGGAGCGAAGGGAGAAATTACTTTATAGTCGTGATAAAACGCACACCTACAACCAAATTGGAAGCGAGATTTGTAAAACTATTCTACATTTTAAACTCGCGAATGTAAAGTACAATGTTTTCATTTGTTCTTTAATTTCGTAACAGATTTTACTGTCGTTACTACAATCTTACTCTAATTAATGTATTAATTATAAACACTAATAAAATTTTTATTCAATCAAGAATAATGTTACCTTTCGAAAAACGACATTGCTGAATAAGAACACTGTAAGGGTAAAGGTATAAATTCATCGGCGTAAACATTCATCAACTATTAATTTAAATATTTTCACTTATTTTTTCTTGATGCATATCTGTATACAGTTTTACACTGACGCACATTCTCTTTCTACATATGAATTTGTTACTAATTCGATAAATGTGGAAGATGTATGATTTGTGTGGAAAAGGGGAGACTAAATGATAACACTAGATAGAATAATGTCAACATATGAACTTGGGAAGGATGTAACGGATAATGGAGGAATTGTATGTGTGAGATGGAAACCGAAATGGCTGTGATGAAAAATACGATTTTGTTTAAGTGTAACAGCCAATTCATTGATGTCTACGTTTCGACGGTTGGGTAAACCTGCAATATGCGATATGTGATGAGATAATGTGTTGCTTGAAAACAAATTGCCTTTCAGTAAGGTACGATTTAAGTACTTTGTGCTTTTCTTGCGTTAGTAGATTCTTGATCTTGCATGTTAAGCCATCGTTCCAGCTCTTATTAAAAGTCTGGGAAACATTCAAAAGAGCTGCAGAACTATAAATTTGCTTTTAAAGTGATGTTTTATATCTGTGGCTGCTGTATTGTTTGGTTCTTAAATTTTGATAGCAAAATTCGAATTTCTGTTTGTGAATCATTTTTCAGGTTTTTATCACTGGTTTCATTATTACGAGAAACAGCTTTTCGAAAGCGTTTATTTAGCAAATTTATGTGTTTCGTTTGTTTTCGTTACAAATTGGAACGAATACACAGTTTTCACTGTGATAGAAAGAAATCAAGCAGCAGGAGAATAATGAGGAATGTTATTATTTTATTACGTTAAAATTATCGATGAGATGTATGTATTTTTTATAAGAAAAACAACTATTATTGGTATAAAACAACGCAACTAAAACATAATCAACGTATTTTCTGCTCGCTTCCTTCCGTTTCATTAATATTTTAATTATGTCCCAGACATCCTCTTTCTCTTTCAAGCATAATTTCCATGTTTGTTCACCTCCTTTGTCTACATCATTCCCTTAGATTAATTAATATTCCTACCTTTCTTCTTCTTGTCTGCAGACTATAAACCAATCTTGGGCATTCGTCCAATATCTACATCCCTTTTCCTAATTACTAATAAATCGAGTTATCATCACTTTTTATACTTTGGAATATCACGTGTACATCCTTTTATTTACTGTTGTGTTCATTTTAATCAATCCTTTCCTTTACTATAATCATTATTTAGTGAAATAAAATAAAATTACCACTGCGTTAATACTGTCTTCCACATATCTCTCCTGTAGTTTTTCTGACCATCTTGCCCAATATCCATGATTTATATTAATAATAATAATAATAATAATATGTACTTTATTCACAGTTTTTATAATTATAATTTCAGGAATTTAAGTATTGTAAATTGTGAAACGGCGAAGTTCGCGACAGTATCAGCTGTTCTAACTTAACCCAACTTAACCTAACTAAACCTAACCTAACCTAATTTGACTAATTCGTATCCAATATGAGCGACCAGCATACAAAAAATAAATAGATAAAATGAAATCATGCAAATGTAATATGTATATAAATGCGATGCATGGGTATTCAAACTAGGAATGTCTATATAATTATTTTTTTTTAGCTGTTTTGCAAAAAAAAACGAAGAGTTTAACTCAATTAGGGCAATTGTTAATCAAAATTCAGAACAAACAACGTTATTAACTATTTTTGTACACATTTGCATGAATGCCTCTCTCCCTTTTGTCTACCACTCACTATTAGAGATCTACAGTATATCGTAGAAATTTAATTTTGAATTATCACACATACTACATACTATAATAAAAGATCCGGTAATGTCTTGAGAACATCAAGTTTCAGGTTGTACGTATCTGAAAGAAATTCTCTTAATCTAAAGTACCATGTATCACGATTAAATCAATTGGTTAAATAGGTTCAAAAGAAATATTAGGATTACCTGCCAACGCTATTTTCTAAATTAGGGAATACATATTTGAGGTGATTGCAGCAACACTTAGGAAGTCTGCTCTGCGTGAATTTAATTATTTTGTTATATGTATAGTTGTACGACGTAGAATAAATTTTGGAGAATAATGGATGTGATTTTCAAAAATTACAAATAGCAAGGACCTTTCATTTTTCAACTTTTATATATCTATTAAAGTTTGATAATTTAACAATACAAAATAAGACGCGAGAGGATAGAATAAAGAATGAAACATTTAAACAAAAAATAGGAACAAAACCAATACAGGAAGTTATATAAGAGAGGCAATTAGGATGGCTGGGGCATATTCACCGAATGGACAACCAGAAACGCTGGGCCTTCAAAAGTCTTAGGACTAAGTGAGTAAGTAATTTAACAATAGTTATTGTTTTTGAGATTTTTAGTTTTTCAAAAATTTCACTTAGCTTTACTGTCATGTGTCATATTAGAAACCAAAGAGTACTGAACAAATTCAATTATATTTAAAGAAAAACTCATACGATATTAAAAAAATATATACCTTGAGAAAATCTGAACAAATAGTTGATAGGCAATTAATGACTTCGTATGTTGTGAGTAAAATTGTAAATAACAATTTGTTTTTTTGCAAAATGTGTGTGTGTGAAGTTAAGTGGATCAACCTGTATAGTGTATATCATATTACATTTGTGTACAAATTTACAAACAAATGTACATGAGAATTTTACTTTTAAAACATTTGTAGTTACAGGGTGACTGACGAAAAACCTTTGCCGCTGTATCTTGCGCTGTATCTCCGATTTGAACAAATTATACATGAAATGAATCACTTTACAAACACTTTGACATGGACCAAAGTAATATTTTTTCTTGCGTCCAGTTTTTGACAGATGACGGTCAACTTTCTTTTTTCAAATTGCACTGTATATATTTTTTGGTGCATTCTTATAGAGATTTTTTTTTCTGAATATCCTTAAGTTAACAGACAAAGCAAAAAAATTATTATTATTGAAAAAAAAATTAAAAATTCAAAAATCTAGTAACCAAAATTAGCAATAAAAAATCTATTCTATGTGCTCAAAATTGCCTCCGTGCATTCCCAGACACTGTCGACACCGTCTAGAAACGCCCAACGTCGCATTCGGTAAAAAAATGAGGGGGTTATGATTATTTAAAAATTCATTTATGAGTGCATTATGTGGTGTGGCATATCGTCTTTGGAAATTGTGTTCCACAACATGATTATTTTCTCGACTCCAGTGGAGATGGTTGTTTCTATTAAATACACCATTTTTGCTGAAAGTGCATTCATCTGATCAAAGTACGCGACGGACGGTAGAAATTACGATCTTTTCTTAAATTAATAATAAAGTAAATACAAAATTCAATCCTCCGATGAGCGTTATTTTCATAAAGAGTATATACTTTTTGTGGGTTTTATGGAAAAAATTGTATTTCCTTAGAATATGGTGAATTGTTCGTGATCAGGTTCGGCACAACTCGTGCAATTTTACGTTTTGATTAGCAGACGAACATAATTTATGCCGCATTGCATATTGGTATTATTACCGAAAACTTAAACTGTTTTGACAAATTGCGTGACTGACAAACATTTAAATATTATTTAGTTATTACAAACATTTAGAATATACTTTTCCTATCGTTTTCTTTGATCACTTGATTTAAAAAAAAAAAATTTACATGAATTCCTTAATTTGTAGACTTTTGTTTAACGTATGGGTATGGTTGCTTACATTTTTATATTAAAAATAAAAAAAAATCTAAGAATGCATAAAAAAATATATACAGTCCAATTTGAAAAAAGAAAGTTGACTGTCATCTGTCAAAAACTGGGCGCAAGAAAAAATATTAATTTGGTCCATGTCAAAGTGTTTGTACAGCGATTTCATTTGATGTATAATTTGTTCAAATCGGATAAAAACTAAGCAAGATACAGCGCCAAAGGCTTTTCGTCAGTCACCTGTATAATAGCATATTTTATCTATGAGCCTTGTCGAGACGTCAAAGTATGAAATTCTACATTGTAAAAGGAAATTATACGTTGTAAAATATGTTCTTTAATTTTAGTCAATTTCAAATAAATTTTCTGAAAATTTCACTATAGTATTTGGCACAATAAAGTCCATTACTGAACACGGTCGGCTGAAAGCAGCCTATTAACTGAAAGTGTACTGTCCCTAATGTAGTTAGTACAGTGTCACTCGTTGCGCTGCTTTTTACGGCAAACTCAGTTACATTATCTCTATGGTACCACTGTCCAACACTATCGCATCCTTTTGCTACAAAGCATTAATATTATCACTAAAGTTAATTAAAAGCGTAACTTTTACGCTTCATTTCAGCGTTTTTATTAAAACACCGAGTATATTAAAATTCTGCAAAAATTGCCCGCATAATGGACCACCTTTTCGTAATTTCGAAGGATATTTAAATCTTTATGCAATAGGGAATTTATGTCTTTAATATACGAAATGAAAGTTTACTGCCGTTACGATACTGCAAAACGTTTTCATTAGTTCGTGCTGTTTTTTCTAATTTTAATTTTACGAAAATAAAAACTTAACAGTTTAAAGTCGTTAAAATTCGCTAGTCGTTTGTAAAAAAAAATTCATATTATTTCCAAACACCATGTACAATAGCGCATGTTGAACGTGTCTTGTATAACATTTATATGTATATACTTTCTATTATTCTTATTTATTATATATAATTTTCTATTTCATTATTATATTACTATAAAATAGTTACAAATGCAAACAAGGTGTTAAAATAAAATCGACAATATTTGCAAAACTACATTCGTATAATGTACATTTCAGCAAACTTTATTCAAGGATTGCGTGTATAAGGGAACTTGTAGAATCGTGCCCTGTTTTCCAGCAAGGATTTATCACTATTTTATGTTTAAATTAGGACAAATGCTTTGCGCTCGAAATATATATGTCATACGAAATTATTTATGTCCGCCGTTTGTATTTATTTATTTATTTATTTTTTATTCCGGCAACATTATTTCGTAACATTTTATCCAAAAAATCACCTTAAGTGGCTTTTACTAAATTCAGAGCCTCTTACTAAGTAATGAAGATGGGCCATCCCTTCGATTAGGGGAGTATTGATACTGATCTGAGAAAGTCGGACGTAAGAAAATTGGACAATAACCCACAGACAAAAGGATCGCGTAGGCGTGTTTTATGGTCGAAAACCTTCTGAGATGTAAGTCTCGAATAAGCGGCCATCTTTTAGAGAATTAAATTAAATTAAATTATTATTATTATTATTATTATTATTATTTATCCCTTTCGCTAAATTGTGAAATTTATGTATGCAAATTTATGTTTGTATTTTCAGCCGTCCGTCGTTCTGTTTTATTAATATTTTTTATTATTATTCTTCTATATCTTCTGATTTGAAGATGGTATTATTTACATTATAATAAACATAATTCTAAACTAATACATTAAAGTACTTTTAAATTTTATCATCATAAATTGGTAGGTATATGTATTTAAATCCCAAACTATTATGAAAAGTATATTCAAATATTTAATTGGTAGGTATAATCTTCCTGTAATATGGGTAAAACTTTTTCTACTTTTGGATTCAGATCTTTAACGTATGTAATAAATAGATACATAATTTTCAAAGCATAATTTATATGCATCAAGAAATTTTCTCTAACATGTCCAAAACTAAGTAACACAAACTTTCAATTTTATTAATTTTTGCTTATTAAACGCTTTGTTTTATTAATGTGGTTATTAATATTAAGATTAATAAGCTTATAATTGGACTTGTTTATTGGTGATGCGCACTGTTAAGAATTATTTGCGTGTATATTTATTTAGATTTTGTTTTGAAAAGTAAATGAATTAGCTACAGTAACTCCTATATAAATCTAAAACACATATCAGAAAAATATGGAAAAAATTGGTCGTCGACGTTCTTTTGCTTTCGATCCAAAGGCCATTTCTGACCTTTTCATTTACAATCATTGTTAAAATTTTTGCTTCTTCCTGTTCTTTTAATTCCATATATTCAGCATAAAATATAAAACAAACATGAAAAGCATTGAAATATTTTTCGCTACAATAAATAAAATAATATAATAAAATCGTTTGATAAATTTTTATTATAAAATAATAATAAAAGCAGGATAAAAATCACATCTTAATAATGGTGTACGGTATGTGTAGTGTTGATAGGTGTCCAATATTTCGTTGTATACAGTCTGTTCACTGAAACATTCTACAATAGCTAACTTTTTAATTTAAAGAGATACAAACTTCGTTAAATGGACGAAGTTTATATACCTTTAAATGCGCATTTCACGCAATAAATTATAAAACAAAAGAACGTCGCGTTGCTAAGATATAAGCATAACGATTAATTTTTTAAATCGAACACCCTGTATATTTTTTTAATTTTATGTTGTTAGTGAAAGAAAAAAAAAGATAAAATTTAAGTTGTTCGGGTTGCCTAGAGCAACTTGAAAATATAAACATATACAAGGTGTTCAATTTAAAAAATTAATCGTCATGCAACGCGATGTTCTTTTGTTTTATAATTTATTGCGCGAAATGCGCATGGAGTACCCTGCCCTCAAGATGGCAAAGAAGAAGATAGACGAAACAGGAATAGAGCGAATAAAATATAAAGGTAATAAAAATATGAAGATGACAAATAAAGGTCCTTTTTTTTAATAATAATAATAATAATAATAATAATAATAAACATTTATGACTATGTTTATCGTACAGTTTATCGTATAATAGAAAAACGTAATTAATTCTTAAATGGAGTTATTGTTTTCTGTAATAACAAATAAATTATTTATTATGATGAAACGAAAGAAAACATTATTTGTATTTGAACATATCGTGCTTCCAATCTGGAAAAATATTCTTTTCGCGACATTTATAATTCCTATATCTGTACGTCGATTTCAAAGTAAATGCAACAGGAGCACATTATTCCGTTTCATACACTTCACATAAAAGAATTTGTCACGTATAACGAAGAAATCCTCGGGCATTTTTACGCGGTCAATTTATATTCAAAAGGCGCATAGTTAAGCTCAGTTTAATGTATCCTGGCATTGCGGGAACGATCCGTAAACGAAAAGGCCATCAAGCTCGGTCTTACCTAGGCTCATGAGTATTTTAGAGTGTCATCACTTATGCATTACTAGGCTCGTCTACAAAGCGATCCCTCGAGGTCCCTATAGTTTCACCTGTTGAAAGCACGATGCAACGTTAACATCCATCCTATCTGGATATGTAACTAAAACCGATATAAAAATTAGTTCATTCAGTTTCATTTTCTCTTTAAGTATTTTTATTATTATTATTTTTTATTATTTTAACTGTTATCCTTTTATTAAAGATAGATAAAAATGTCATAAAGATTTTCTAATATATTTAATATATTATAAACTTTAGGTAAAGTTTTATGTACCTCTCAAACTGATAATAAATTCTCCACTCAATTGTTGTTACATTTATTTTATTATCGATGCATATCTCTAACATCCATACTAAAAGGACATAGAATTGTAGAACAGGAACGTAAAATAAACCCTTGATGATTTAAGTAATTTGGATATCATTTACAAATGACTAATGGCATCCGGCAGTTATAAAACATTTATTTATTCAAGGTTTTCCTGAGTTCTAATGTGTATGGAATATCTTATGATTGATCTCATATGTACACACGATAAAACTACTAGGAACATTCTATTATAAATTCCGCTCGTGAAACCCTACAAAGTGTAATTCAAATTATTTTTAATGTTTTTGGTAAACACACTGTACATACAGTGCGAGTATAAAGTAAGGAGTAAAATTCGTGAAATTTTTATCCCTACTTGTTGCCAATTTTCCAATTTTTATTTTTAAATCCCCATCTTTTGGCATAAATTATACCTTTCTATCCCAACCAGTGGCGGCGTAACGGGGGGCAACTCGAAAAATTTTAATGGCAACGGGGGTCAGATGTTACATTTTCTGGAAGAACGTTTCATCCTCTATCTAGCAGTGAAAAAATAGCTTTCAATATTCCATGACTAACAATCTCTGTTTGACTTTTTTCGGTGGGACGTTTTTGCTTTTGCTTATCGCTGTATCGTCTGTCAGTTAGTTGTATTATGGTTAATCAGTTTGGTGAGTCAAATTTTGAACGAACTGCCTTATTGTGTTTGATTTTTTAAATTCTATGTTGAGTTAAAAAGAAAATGGAACGTTTAACTGAAAAAGAAAGGATTGAAATTGTAATTATGCTTGGTTGTGGTGTTAAACGCCGTTCCTGATAAAAATATCACCCAATCAGCAGTTATCAAAATAGAAACCAAGTTCTGGGAAGAAGGGAATATTTGGGATCGGTCCAGGACTGGACGCCCGAAGATCCCCCTTGACACTAGGCTTCGTACGGTACTCGCCCTACAAGAAAATCCACATCGAACATCCAGAGAATTATCTCTGGAGAACGGAATAAGTCAGAGATCAGTGATAAAATATTTAAAAATTGACATCCTATTTTTTTGTTTTAATCGATCGATTTAAAAAATTGTTTAAGTGCTAAATAGCGGTTGAAACGACCTTCCCGAAAATGTAACATATGGCTCCCGTTGCCATTTAAATTTTTCGAGTTGCCCCCCGTTACTCCGCCATTGGTTGGGATAGAAAGGTATAATTTATGCCAAAAGATGGGGATTCAAAAATAAAAAAAATTGACCTGTCCGAGGAAAATTGCCAACAATTAGTGATAAAAATATATCGAATTTTATTCCTTACTTTACACTCGCACTGTACCGGGTGTGCCAATTATCTGGGGTCGACAGATTACCCCTTACTTTTACTTGATTAAAAAATGTTTCAAGTAAAAGTTGTTTGGAGTCAAGTAAATAAATATTATTATTAATAAATATATATATTAAATTTGGTATGACCTGCATTAATCCATTCCATGCATTCTTCTAAATAAAATAGTGGTCTCATTTCTTTTATTTCTCAAAGATATATTCGTTTCCATATTCTGATATCTTCTCTCTCCTTCTCTATTAATACACTTCTCCTTCCTCGCTTACAATATTTAATACAACTTATGAAGTTTATATAATTTGGATCTGCACATTGCAGGAATTTGTTCATTATTTTTAACTCCTGCATGTATCATATCATGATGGTGAGCGAGTCTAAAAAAAAAACTTGTTGCACTTTTTTTGATGAGCATCCAACAAAATTTTTTCTTCACGAATTTTTGGAGGACGGACATCACCCGTGTTTCTTTTATTTTATTTTTATTTTATATAACCATTTTCTGCTATCCTCAACAGGTCGAACCCATTTACAGAGTGTAGTCCTTGGGATGCGGCCACAACCGACTTACTGTTGTTAGAAACCTATTCCAGCTTATGCTTCAAGGTTTAGGGAAACGTGGAAAACCTAATCAGAATAGTGACCTACTGGCTATGCCACTAGACTAATCATCCCGCTTTTAGTCTAAGATTCTGTTTATACCACGTATCCGAACGTTCTATAAACGTTTATAATAATTAGAAAATATTGAAAAATTAATGATTGTCTTACTAATAATAAACTATAGCTAAATATCTCCAGATTTATTGAATATACTAAATGTTTGTTGTGTGAATATACTGGCGCTCGAATGTTAAAATATATGAAATTTTTCAATTTATATCTTTACAAACTCAGAAAATATTGTTTA
>JAFFZR010025294.1:0-11467 GCA_018397195.1 Lethrus apterus | reverse complement strand
TAAATATTTTATTATTTACTATGGAAACATTTTTTTAAAAAATGTTTCCATAGTAAATAAATAACAAACGTCAAATATATTTATTACCCGAAGAAGATTGCGAAACACATCTTTATATTTTTTAATATTGTGTCGTAATAAATATATTTTATTACACAACTTGCGTTTTAATTGGTTGCACGCTCAAGAAAAGAAAAAAAAAAAAAAGATAAGTATTCTATCAACCAAGAATTTGACACTAAAAATATAATAAATATAAAAATGTGTTTCGTAATCTTTATCAAGCAATAAATATTTGACGTTTGTGTTATTTTACTATGGAAACCTTTTTGTATTTATGAATTACGAATAATATCTATTTGGTTGCCTAGATACCATCTCAAACATTTTTTAACGCATGACACTAGTGTCTCTGATCGTACAGCATTTACGTTGGCAACCCTGCAATTTTTTTCAATTTAGGCTACTCACACTGACATTTTTGCAATTTAACAGTTAATGTTTATTGTTGCCGGCAAGAATGGTAAACAAAACGTTTACTATCATTGAGCGGTGTGACTATTTATTGTTTCAGAATTCGTGTGTACGTATATCAACTATAGATAAATGAAGTCCAAGATACCAACATAATTCGCGTAGGTACAGTTATTTACAGACACCCGGTAGAACACTTCATGAGAGCAACGAAGAAACCCGCAACTTATACGAGAGTGAGAAGCATAGGATACAGCGCAATCACCATCACTGTGCGATTCGTTGTCAACAGTAAAAATTTCAAACGTCAATTATCGGCCGTTTCAACGACATGGTTTTTATGCTTCCGTCCAGCATCGATAATTTTCTACCGGGTGACTTTTAATAAATGTGACTATTTTTGTTAGGTTGGCAACACTTTTGCGGTTTTATGTTGTTGCACTAGATTTTCAAATTCAAATGTGACAGTTCAAATATTTCAAGTATTTTCTAAGCGCATTCCAAGATGAAAATATATGGATATATTCATAAAACTTCTAAAACCTTAACCCAAATAATTAAGGGATAACAAGTCGACAAAAATGACCTCGTTAACCAATTACTCAGAGGTGCCAACCCACAAAACTTGCTTCAATCACACGGTACATCTTTATGCAGGACTTGACCAGTAAAAGTAAGGATTTTCGATGGTTGTAAGTTGGCATTAATGGCTTGTACCTGTCATTCTAATTGTCTAGCCAAATTCGTTAAAATCGAATAATTATTGTGTAAATTAAAATTTTCAATTTTCAAATAACTCTGTTGATGATTTTGTACCTCCGTTTAATGTTGACTTCCGTTTATTGTTTATATTGCTGGTTTTGTATACGTCAGTAGCTGTCAATGTCAAAAGTGAACGCCAACTGTCAATATCGTATACGATGTGCTAAGAACATGAAAAAAGAAATTTTTTAAAATTAAAATTTAAAAAATATGTATATCCCTAGAAAAGACAGTTCTAGACGAATGTCGAGCTAGTACTCGCAAAAGAATTGCTTGATACGTGATCGTTTAAAATTTATTGAATAATAATTATTGTTTAAAAGCTTGATATTACTGATTTTTTTTCATGTTGGCAGCGCCTTGATGTGATACGACATTGACAGGTGGGTTCCCTTTTGACATTGACAACTAGTAACAATGAAAATCAGCAATATAAAACCGACGTACAAAATCTTCAGCAGAGTATTTTATTTGAACGTTTTTAAAGGAGCATTTTAACTTTCATGGGTTCCAATTGTTAGTCCTCATCAGTCTGCCAACTGGCGAACACGTAAAATTTATGGTTTTCTCCACCTAGAGAACTAATTAATAGCATTTATTGGAAACATTATTTTCTTTATGCTTAAATGATAAAAGGTAACTGCACAACGTTTCGTCCGCAAAATAAACTCACCGTGCGTTTTCTCGCCGTTGGACGAACTCGACGCCGTACCGTTGATCGTATTTCCCGAATTACCGCAACCGCCGACCGTTTTCTCTTCATGCATCTTCCTCAGCTGTTTTTTGTGCTTCATCCGTCGGTTTTGAAACCACGTTTTCACTTGAGTTTCGCTCAAACTGAGCGCACCCGCCA
Organism: Lethrus apterus; assembly: GCA_018397195.1. Lineage (NCBI taxonomy): Eukaryota > Metazoa > Arthropoda > Insecta > Coleoptera > Geotrupidae > Lethrus > Lethrus apterus. The sequence goes on along the minus strand of JAFFZR010025294.1, from coordinate 9,378 downwards.
GCTCGACTCTTTCGGGCGTCGACAGGTACCTCTGGGCAGCGAAGCGTTTTTCCAAACCTGCAGATACATCACGACCGCAAAATCAAAAACGCCCGCGAAATAAAATCACCTACCGGTCAACTGTGGATCGCTGAACACGGTTCGCGCTTTTCGCCTTCGGCAATGTTTCAGCGCGTTCAGCGATATCTCCGTCGACGAACTGCCGAAAAGGGCGTGGTGGAAGGGAATACCTTGCGAGAGAAAATACGGATCCGACATGGTCTTGTACGGGGTCTGGAGGTACGCACCCAGGGCACCCATGACGTGTATGTAACCGTTGTCGTTCGGTTGGAAGCCTTGGACGCAGTTTTGCACGACGCCCGGTTGGAAGTAACCGTAAGCGGGCCTTTCCGGTCGTTTTTCGGCCGTTTTTGGCGCTTGAAACGTCTTCTCTTCGAATTTCGGTGGTTTGTATTGGACGTCGAGGGACGTCATGGTGTCGTTTTCTTCTCGTTTTTGTCTGTAGAGGATGTCTTCTATCAGAAAGGACGTTCTGTTTTGGAAATTGTGCGTCATGTTCGAATCAAGATCGTTTTGTGAATGATACTCGGTCGTTCTGTCCATTTCTGGCAAGGGTAGATGTACAGGAATCACATTGACGTTGGTACGAAATGATTTCTCCACAAAATAAAAATTTTAATTCTGACCTGGAAATAAAACATTAAAATTTCTTTCCAAATGAAATGCCAGAGAAAATTGTGTAAAAAATATGAATATTATCAACTGATTTGGTGCGTGCTAATTGCGAGGTACAACGAAATGTAAACAATTCTGAAGATAAAAAAATTATGGAAGCGCAAAGATAACATTTTCGCAAATTTAAACTGAAGATAGATATAAATTCTGTAAAAAGTTCCTCATCGCAACTTCTTGTCTCGCATATGACGCAATACTTAGAAAGTTTGTGCGACGTTTCTTATTCGCAGAATCATCATCAAGTTTAGATTTCCGTTACGGACGCCATATTTGATTTTCGGGTCATACGATGGCATTTTTTTCTGAATAGAACCATACGTCACACATTACCCTTTACTCAATTTTATGTTATAATGTTATAATATTACGAAAAGTTTAAAGTAAGCGTATATAGTACTTAATCATAGTTGGTCGCGTTGATACATCGGTTGTGCCGTGAAAACATATGAAAACGTTATTCCCGTGCACCCGGGAATAACGATCAAAGTCACATTTTAAGCAAACTGAGAAAACTGAACTTTTATTTTTGAAACTGTATACACTTGCACAAATAAAATGTATGTTTTTTAAATTTGTTTATTCTACTGCATTACGTTCTTTAACATTATAAGTTGCGAACATTTGCAAGTAGACTTTGATCGTTTTCACTTACACAGGTTTGGGTTTTGATCGCTTTTCCAAAGGGTACCCTTATTTTACCGGCTTATTTTACGAACTGTGATGACTTTTTCGAGGTTTTAACAATGCAGATATATAGCTTTGAAGGTTTACTACAAAATGGCATCAAAATCTCTATTTGTCGAAAAATGTGACTTTGCTCGTTATTCCCGTGTACCCTTCATTTAATAAAGTTGACTTTCTCTTCTTGGCTATAGGAATTCATTTTAAGAATCAGCAAACTTATTTTGTTTGTCAAAACGTGACATGTATTATTGTTTATTATTGCTATCAGGATTCATGGCTAGTACTATTTATCGGTTCATTCCTAATACTTTTTCTTCAAGTCTAGCAGGACCAAAAGGTGTTAGAAAATATAAAACAAATAATTTAGATACATTTTTTTTGTCTACAACTTTTGTGTTTAACATTTTCCTATAAAATAATTAGGGGAGGGAATATTCGCAAATTATTAGTTTTGCATGTAAAATCCCTATGTACGAAAATCCATTCAACACCAGGTATTTATTTTCATATGTATAATAAATTATTTGACATTCAATTTAATTTTTAATTTTTCTGAAAAACGAAGGATATTAAAAAGGACGATTTAACATGAAATGTAACATAAATGTGATTGTTCTTTTATCTTTTCTATTTTAGTATCGAGCAGTTTGATTGCAACGGTGATTTCGTACATGTCGACGTTGATTTATCGTGAAATAAATTGAAAGGTTACTCTAAGGATTTTATGGATAGGCAATCACAATCATTTGACAAATGGAAGTTTCAGCAATTTAGAAGAAGGTTTTTTTATTTTAGGTGTAAATTTCTTTAAAGGTAACGATCTTTATTAATGTCAAATTGAAATTTATTTATAAATTATTACGATTAATATTATGTAATATTATGTATTATGTAATTTAAATGGGGCGGTTTTTATATTGATAGAGTCAAGATTGATTCTAAATAATTGATAACAATGGAACTGATAATAGCTGGAGATCTTAATGCCAGAGTAGGAAAAGCCGCAGAAAAGAATTATTGGAATTATGCTTGTAAGTTTAAGTAGAAAAAGATACTGTAAGAGTTAAGAGAGGGTATAAAATTGGTAGCAACCATTACCTGCTAGAAGCAATAATAAGAAAAGAAAAAATACTGGAAATAGAAGAAAACACAAAAGCAATAAGGAAGTAAAAAATCAAGACATATAAATTAAGAAAAACGGATGTAAGGCAAAAATATCAAGAGGATATGGGGAAAATCTTAAGAGCTGGGCCATACACGGAAAGGCAACATATAAATGTTTCATGGGACAGTCTAAAACAAGCAATATGGGCAGCAGCAACAATGTGGTGCTAACAGAGTGAGAATATATGAGAAAAGAACATCATGGTGGAATGAAGACATAAGGAAAGGACTCAAAGAGAAAATAAAACTGTGGAAAATATATCTAAGGAATAGAAATGAAACGAATTACTAAAAATACAAAACACAAAGAACAGAAGTCAAGAGTAAAGTAAGCTAGGAAGAAATCGTGGGAGGAATTGATAAAAGAAAAAACTGGTAAAAAACACAGACACATGTTACCTAGATGTGACAAAAGCATTCTACTGTATAAATAGAGGGAAAATATGGGAAAACCTATATAGGAAAAAAGTAACCGTAAACCTCATCTTAGCAATTAAAAGTATATGTTACCGAACAGTGAACCAAGTAAGAAAATGTGAAGACAAAAATTCATCACAGGAGGGGGTTAGACAAGGAGCCGTATTGAGCCAGTTATAGTAAGAAAAAGTATAGAAAAATTTACAAATTTGGACAAAAACAATGGTGATTACCAACGAACAGCGGGAAATAAATCTGCAAATAATGGAGGAGGGCATAGAACAAGTTAATGCTGCAGTTACCTGGTAAGATACTGGAGGAATTGAAAGAGATCAGACGAATACAATCTGCAAATTACGTATATTGCGTTGCATAAGGAAAGCAATATGCCTTTGGACAATAGAGGGAGGGGGGCAGGATATGAACATAACAACAAGAACAAAGGATTTAAGTCACTGAAATGAAATTGTTGAGGAAGAGGTGAAGTCAGCGAAAACTGTCCTAGAAAATAAAAAATTAAGTTGGTTCGGACATCTTATAATGCCGGAGACCAAACAGGCAAAAAATGTATGGAAAGCATGACCAATAGGGAGGAACAGGAGCGGCCAAGAAGAGCGTGTGGAATAGCGAAGTAGAGGAGATACTAAAAAAGAAAGGGGCCAAAACTCAGCTAGAGCATTGGCAAGCAACAGAATGGAATTGAAGAAATTTGTAACCTCGACACCATAGTGTAAACAAGAGGACATAGGATTATGATGATGTTGATAATGAAAAAACGGAATCTCAATATGCTTTCAGAAATAAATATCACTAATGAGTTCAGAGATAATTAAAATTTTTATTTATCTTTGAGGACCTTAACGAAAAGAAAAAAAAATCATAAGAGAAATTTCAATGTTTATGCTAAATTAAATTGGTAATAATTCGTGTACACCAAACTACATATTACAAAATGTAATCTCGTTGCAGCCGGAATAAACAATGCAACATTCTGCTGCACATTCGATAAAGTGAGATGCTCTTGTTTCAACACTTGCCGGTAATAAAAGTTGACGTCTTCTGAGAACATAAACAAGTAAAATGTTTCAAAATATAAAATCTGACAGGAATAATATATTCAGAAGGTTGTGAGTTGGACTAAAATGAGGTTGAATAAATCGATATTCTGCAAATGTGTTCACTGGGATTCTCCGGAATATCCAACAGAATTTCATTTTGCGCGGAACGATCGCTTCAATGAACGTCTTTACGAAGTTCGTTTTACCGGATTGAAGACGTGTAACTGACATTATTTTTATTACGATGACATAAATTACAAGTGTATTACTAGTAATGTAATACAAAGATTTTTTTTATTTTTTTTAAGATGGTTTAAATGTCGAAGACACAAATTACATAGCGTTTGACGTTTCCAAGTTTGTGAAAATTAAATTTTTTATGATTTTCTAAAGAGTTTTTAATTTTGTTTCAATAAAATATGTAGATATCTTCTTATGTTGAATTTTATGTTTCACAATTTTTTAAATGTAAGTTTTCCATAAATGTTATTTTGATGCATATCTTTTTCAAACAAATTCACGAATCTGTATAAATTTGATAGCAAGTGAAAGCATGAATCGCAGCATTTAAGGAGATATTATTTAACTATAATATAGTCCATTATAGTCGTTAGAATACATTCACGATTTGTATAATGTAGTTGAAAGTATCCAAATATGATCTTTTAATTAATGATTATAGGGACATAAACAGCTACCAGATAACAGATGATTCGACTTTATATACTTACGTTCACGTAATCGATAAATAATGGGTATTCACATTTATAAGAAATTATCAATTCACTGAGACTTTCACTGAACGGATTTTCATACATTTAAAAGAATTACAACTTCAATTACTATTTTCAAATAAAATTATTTATTTAAATTGTTTATTGTCAGAAAATTGATTATTTAAATTTGTCACTAAAACACTGTTTTGAACAAGTTCAGTTCCTCACAAAGACGCTTTATAAATTCGATAAAATTATATTTTATTTTATTATTAAGTTAGAAAATCAACATAAAATAACGTGATAAATAATCAGTTTCTACAGATTTCCCCAAACTGAAACTTGGCTTAGTCAAGCAAAATTTTTAAAACGGCTTTTAGCTCATATTAAGCTAATTGGACAGGTTTGATAAACAAAGTTACTCGTTAATTTCGGACTGCTGACGCAAAGCAATTTTAAAGAATCGCTAAAACTTTAAACTTGTTAAACTCTTAGATAAGTCGGATTAAGTAAGGAATTAAAAACGGTTAGAAACTGCATATCGTAAGGTTTTCGTTCACGAAGTAATTCAAATGTTATTATAACTTTGAACAACTGTGATTTTGAACTTGAACAGTCTCCTAGGATGTCTCAATCTCATTTTAGGAAATCAATAAATCATAAATTTTAATAAATTTATATTCAAATATGCATAGTATCCGACATAAGTGACTTAATGGACATTACCCCGTATCTACGCCACTGGTTATAGTTTTCATTCTAGTTTTCATTTTATCAAATTGGACGAAAAACACGTTTGACCGAATTAACAAATAGAGAAAATGAAATGAGAGTCAAAATAAGAAAAAAAGCTGCAGGAAAGCAAATATGAGAGAATATTTATTAATGATTTAACACCATAACAGGGAAAAATCACCAAAATACCAAGAAGAAAAAAGTAAAAGATCAAAGTAAATAATGGATAAAGAAAGCGTAATTATAGTAGTTAAGGAGTAAATACAAAAGATTGCTGGAAGACGAAAAGGACTGTAAGATAATGATTAATTCAAAAAGCTGAGTAAAGAGCAGAAAGGGATACATAAGAGGATGGACATGACATGGACGAGGGTATGGAAACAGAAAATGAATGAAAAATGAAAGAAGGAAAATATACAATCTTGGAACGTGGAATGTACGAGACTGATATGAAGAAGACGCCCTTAAACAGCTAAACTATGACTGTTTAAAATTTAAGTTTGGTATTGAAGCAATTCAGGAAATTAAACAATTTATTAATGATGCGGTAGAGCTAGAAAATGGTGTATTTCTTGACAGTGGATAGATTCTTTGGAAAATGATTTATAGTCAGTAAAAAGCTCAAATCAGCAACAGCAACAGTTGAACAAACAGGACAGGATGTATAATTTGCAGCTGAAGGCAAATACCAAAAGATTAGCCTCTTATGTACCAATGAAGGAGAACAGTCCCTAGGAATATCAATTTATAGGTAGGAATAGAGACAATAGGAAAACATATCAAACATTCAGGGACCACAGAAAATTGGTAAAAGATTTCGTAAAAAGGAAATGTATTGGAAACACAAACACAAAATAAAGGGAAACGTCAGAGAACAGATAAAGAGACACCGAATATAGGAAAACAGGAACAAAGAAAGAAAAATTTATGTGAAACAATAAAAAATGAATTAAAACAATGTACAGGAAAATTAAATAAGAAATAGATAACAGAAATAAGGCGTGGATGCAAATGATTGGAAGAAGAGAACAAATTTTTTTTTAATGGGAACATAACACTAACAAACTATTAGAATTGGAAGTGAATGACGAATGAAAAAACTTGACGAAAATTTTAAAAATGAAGAGGTTAGAGCACAAGTGACGTAAGAAAGGAAGATTATTAATCAAATCCTTTATTCTATATAAAAATAAAGAGGACGTGCTAATAACAGACAAAGAGAAGGTATTGAAAAAACGAGAGAACATTTCAGATTTAAAATATAAAGCGAAATAAAAGTCCAAGAAGAGGTAAGGAATCGATACAAAAAAATGCAAAGGGTTATAAAGCAAGTATGGCCAAAGGAGAGGATGTCGCAAAAGAGCATACAGGAAGGTTATGCCCAATTTATAAAAAAAGGTGAGACGCTACAATGCTTCTTATAAGAGCAAAGCGCCAACAAAATAATAGAGAAAAATAAAAAAATCATAGTTTTTAAGCAAGCTTAGGAAGTACTATTAGAATTGGACTAATAGTAAATATGACACTAAATCAAACGGAAAACATGCAATAAATTCATCGTAAAAGTAGGGCTAATTTTTCATTAATTTTGTTTAATTTTGTCTTAGAAGAAGCGCCAATATAAGCAAATATCAATAGGGAAGGGCCTTTGCGTATGTGGATGTAATAGGGAACTTTAAGTATTCAGGAGACAGGAACAATCGGCGAAAAATGAGTCTAGAAATAAACGAATATCAAACCATATTTGGTTTGATAATAATTACACAGAAGGAACACGTAACGATAAATAGGAATTATGGAAAAATACAACAGATTTAACCGCAACAAATATGTAACGAAAGAAGCATCACAAGAATAATAAAAGCACAGTAATAAGATTGAAAGGTATAATGAGAGTGTCAGATGAAACTGCCAAGGAAACTATTGACACAGAGGGTGAAAGAAGCGACGAGGTTGACTAAGGGATAGATGGAAATATGAAGTAAACAGGATATAAGAGGGTTGAATATTACCGACTAGACACCGTGTAAGACATGGATAAGTTAAATTATCTTTCGGCCTTTAGGGTTTCCGAAATTTTCTAAAATAAGACGCACTGTGTATAAACATGTTAAAATCATATATCGATGGATTATATTTGTATACAGTGAGGACAGAAAGTAAGGAATATTTAAAATAAAAACGAACTCAACCGGTTTTTTAAAAAACGCTGAAACAGGTCGATTTATGATTTCAAAAATACACATTAATATGTGCGATTCATCTTCCGATTTTCATTTGTTTTGTAGTTATGACGTCATCACAAAAAAATGGCAATATAGATTTTTTTTGTGGAATCCGATAGTGATTTTTCTACCCTTTATGACCGTGCAAAAAAATCACAAGGTTGCATAAAAAAAATTCTGAGAAATATCCAGCTGAAAATTTAACGTTGATATTATCCTAGATAACAAATAATTCAGACCATGAACGGTACGTAACGTTCTTGTTGAAGTGCCTTCCGTTTTTATCATAAAACCTTTGTAGAGTATTGAATAATCAAGATACCATGATAATAATAATAGTAATAATAATGTTCAGCTCGATTTTTCTCAGAATTTTTTTATGCAACCTTATGATTTTTTTGCACGGTCATAAAGGGTAGAAAAATCACTATCGGATTCCACAAAAAAAAATCTATATTGTCATTTATTTTTTTTGTGATGACGTCATAACTACAAAACAAATGAAAGTCGGAAGATGAATCGCACGTATTAATGTGTATTTTTGAAATCAAAAATCGACCTGTTTCAGCGTTTTTTAAAAAACCGGTTGAGTTCGTTTTTATTTTAAATATTCCTTACTTTTTGTCCTCACTGTATGTAATTCCTATAATACTTAGTAATATGTCAATTCAGTACTAAGTATTAAGTACTTGAACCATAAAAAACATAGTGAAGTTACTTTTTAAAAATATAATCAAGTAGGTAAGTAGCTATGATGAAAAACAACAATTCATGAAACGTGGTAGATTATTTAATTCACCGATTTGACAATAAGGTCATTGCCACCAATACTAACGTTCGATGGCCAGCCAGATCAGCTGATCTAACGCCTCTTGACTTTTTTCTGTCGGGTACCTAAGTTAAAGAATAAAGTATATGGAAGTAAATACAGCTACTATAATGTTCAGGAACTTCGCGAAGCAGTACTAGAAGCGTGTGATAGTATTAATCGAAATACGTTGCGTAAAGTAACCCGAAGTGTCGTCAAACGGTGTCAACTATGTTTAGCTAAGAATGGCCAGTATTTTGAACATTTCATGTGATTATTAGAATTAAGTTTCGTTTTCTTAAATAAATTTTGTTTGGATCCATGTAAGCCTACTTGATTAAAATATAAAAACAATTAATTTTACTGGTATATTTTATTCAATCATACGTTATCTTACATCGTTGAAAGGAGAATAAAAAATTCTATTCAGTAACCTAAAAATTCAATATGGCGCCCATTTAACTTAAGGAAGTTGATTCGACTACTACGAAAGCAGCCATCTTGAATTTTCGTTCGACACCAATTTTAAATTGGTCTCATCGAATACAGTGACTTTCATATGAAACTTTTTTTCGTATCTCTTATACTTACGAAGATATTTGACATAGAAACTGACAGTTTTTGGTTTTTTTAAAATAACTTCTGACGGCTTCGAGATTTTGAACTTTTTCAAACAGATTTTTAATCAGCATATAAAACTGCAAAACATTGCCCATTTAACCAAATCTCCATCTTCAATGGTAAGAAAGTTACCCATGCAATCCCACTCGATCTGGGACACACTGTATGTAATGTAATTATTGTTCAAGTGTTTAAGTACACAAAACTCAAGAAGT
>JAFFZR010025292.1:0-20067 GCA_018397195.1 Lethrus apterus | reverse complement strand
TTTTCTTATAAACTGTTTGAATTTTGTATTTTCTTTTATACTCATTTTTACTCCTTTTGTACACTCTTTTTTACCTTTTGAATTTCAATTGCGGAGCGAACCTAACAATAAATTCTAAATTTTTAAAAAACGACCTTTTGCATTTCAGTAATTTGTTAATTTGAATTACGAAGCAAACCTGACAACCCAAAACCAAAAATTATAAATTTTAAAATTCAGTTACGAAGCGAACCCTTTTAAAAAGTGACTTTTTGAATTTCTATAATTTCAATTATGGGCGAACGTAGCCCATGTCAATTGAACTATAAATTTTAAAAACTGACATTTTGGTTTATTAATTTATGGAGCGAATCCAAACCATACAACAACATTTTTCCATCCATCCGTATTCCTTTTTCATAAAAAATAATTGGTTACCTTATTTATTGGCAATTCAATTAACTTTTTCTAGTTCTGAAACTTTTGTAAAACTTCCCTCCGGGGAATATGAATAGGAAGAAAGAAGAATGAAGTATGAATTGTCGAAATGCTTAAGAACGATGATGTAGAAAATGTAGGTAAGAACATGAATAGAACACAAAAACGTGAACATGGATGCATTGAATAAATAGTAGGACGAGAATGATATACATTAAGATACAGGAGGCAAGACACACATACACAGAGATATGTGTTGGAAGTCGAAATATTTGCGGAAAAAGTCCATATTAATTGAGTTTAGAACGTAGGAATGAAGATAAGGACACGACAAGGAGATTTTATAAAGAAGAAAATTAATGAAATCAATTTGTGTAAAAATATAAAAAAAAAAAAAATGATAAAATAGTGTGGTTTGGAAATGACGAAGAAAAATCTGAAGAAAACCCTTGACTGATTAATTTACAGCAAGTTACGAAAAAAACGGAAATTAAAAATCAATAAAATATCAACTTAAAATGTGTTTAAAAGTTAATTATTTGAAAAACGTATTAAACAATAATTAATCAAACGTCTTTTATGTTTAAAACAAACAACTTCTATAAAAATGTGCATACAGCTCAACTTACAGACAAATTTATACAGTACTTTCGAATATGTACACAGATTCGTATATTTCTGTAATAAACTTAATAATAATTGACTCAACATTTTATAAATTTATATATTAAACTATACAAAAACTTCAAAGCTTTTATATTAGTACACACAAGATTAAACCATAAAAATAACCAAATTTTCTAATTACGAACCCCTTTCACGTTCAGAAAAAATTGATTCAATCAACGTTCATTATTACAACAAATCTTGCACGCACAGATAATCATAATTCAATATAATTAATTATTAATTATTAATTACCCTGCTAATTACTATACTAGAATTAAAATTGGTTTTCTAATTCAGTATTTAGAATATATCTCTATATGCTAAAATATAGAGTTTTCGTTATACAAGCATAGAATCTTAAACGTTTTTGAAGATACATTCGAAAAGATTTATATTTGCAGCACCAAAGACAAGCGAATCTTAAAAATTTCAAAATAAAACAATTAAAATCATTAAAATCTTCGTTTAGACACACTTTTTTTTTATAAAATTGTGCAAACAATTTGTTCAAAATGTAATAAAATATGGTGATAATTTCAATGTTTTTCAAAGTTCGTACATGCAAGTATGTATACAACCTTAGAAGTAAATTACCAGTGAAGATATCGCAGATAAGAGGAATGAATGTTTCCAACATCTCGTTGCTTTATTGTTTGTGATTGCTTCAGCTGGAACTTCAGTGTTTTCTACAAGAACTAAAAGTATGATTACGTTACGAAATGAAATGTGAATGATACATTTCTAACTGAAAGGAAAAAGACAACAGATATACGTACTAAAATTTCAACAGAACGTATGTTAGATTTTCCGTAAATCCATGATTTGGAATAAAAAAGATAAAAATGTTATACAGAACAATAGAAAAACGAAAACACAAACCTTAATGAACTAGACAAAAAAACAATAAAAACTGCAAATAAAAACAATTGCATCCGAACAAATAAAAAAAAAAAAAAATCATGCAGTTGAAACATAAGGCAAAAGCCTGGCGGATGGAAGCAAGTAAACCAGAAATTAAAATGGAAGAAAAAATGTTGGAATTTCCATCTATTGCAACAAAGTAAATATAATTTGGAATTTTTCCTCTTTGCTTTTATCAATAAAGAAAATTTATCAATAAATTGAATTATAAATGGGATTATAAATCATAAATATAAACAAACATAGTTTTTAAGTTTAGTATCCATTATGCACACTAAGATGATATTATCTAAATTTTAAAATAAGTAACAGGAAACAAAATACATTACTTACTTCTCACCGAGTGTTTTCTTATGTCTGCGTAATCCTCATTGTGATTCACATAGCCGGGAATTGTGGCCATGCAACTCAATCTCAATTCTCCGTCTTCACCGACGTGAAGTTCTGAGACTTCAATGGAAAGTTGTTTAGTAGAAGACGCCTTTTGTTCGAAATAACCATGTCCGTGTATTCTTCCGTTCGAAAATGACTTCGTCAGCGCATCTGGAGCCTAAAGCAATATAATTTGATGTTCGTAAGTCGTGAAGTTTCAATAAAGAAAATTTGATTAAAAAGTTACTCTGTGTCAAGAACGGTTTTATTTATCGACAATTAATTGCTTTCTCCTGTTCAACTGAGGATTTTTATTCAAATGCACAAAATATTTAATAATCAAATTTTTCGCACATCAAACTTGTTGAAAATAGAAAATAGTAATAATTAAATAATTTCTTTACATATGTGTGAATCAGCGATGTGATAAAACCAAACTATGTTAAATAATTGAATATCTTTTCCAGTAGGATCCCTATTTCTGATTTTATTTTTCGTCGTTGCCTGGTCAGAATCAATTACATTCGAGAGAGCCAGCCACACGACGTTATTATTGACTTTTTCAGACAATTTATCTGCGTCGTTTACACAGAACCAATTTTCTCTGCTCTGTTTTCTATGGATTTTTATCCTTTTAATAATAGTTTACAGCTGTTTCGGAGCATTTCCTCGCGATTTACACAAAATGCACTTTTATTCCGTTTTAATGTTGATTTTCACAAACAATTAGTGTGCTAAAGGCAAACAAACATTTTAATTGATCGATTAAGTAAACAATTGTTGTTATTGACTTTCGATAAAATGAAATCATAAAATAAACACTGAGAGAAATAAGTAAAAATATATAAAATTTCAACAAGTTTTTCGTTATTCAAATAATGCAGAATTTATAGTCTCTTGTACGCAGTTTGCTCCGAGTGCTACCCTAAAATGATAATATCACATAAAGTAACAAATTTATTCAGACATGCTCCATAAAGTAACCATTTAATTACAGGCCTGAAGAAAATTACGTGTACTTTTACATAATTTATGCTCTCGCTAGTTTTTTTTTTAAATTAAGTATAATTAAAATAACTTGCTATTTAAAATTTTGAAATAAATAAATTTTCAAATAACAGTTCCATGGAGTACTTTTTTGTGTATGTTTTTTTTTATCCGCGGTGTTTATTGGACTTTAAATTAAACAAGTATGGATTTCATTTCCTTATTGTAATTGTTCCTCTTTCTCTCAAATGTAAATGGGCAAAATATTTATCAGTTATATGAATCACGAGCTCGATCTGCATTGATCACAGTAGTTGCAGACTAACGTTAGTTTCTGACACCCATCATCAGTGCAACTCCTATGTGAGTCGATCAATACATGTCGAGTTAGCATAGTTAAGCTCGTATCGGCAGTTGCCATTCTCGCCAAATGCACGAGCTCCACCTAACGTTGAGAGACCGACGCATCAAGTCGTCTGGATAAGTTTTAAATTTGAAGGAATGGAAGGACAGAAAAACAATGACAAAATTGAAATAGAAAGTCGGAAATGTCGTATATAATCAAAGAAATGTAAGGAAGAAAGTGGGTTGAATCGTTGAATGGGAACCAAGATTGATTGGGTTGGGTTGGAATAAAGGAATTGTATCAAAGAGGTTGCTAGGAGTACGAGGTGGTGTTGAGACTAAATGGAGAGTAATGTGGAAGATTCTGTAGAATAGAGTTGGAGATGAAAACTGAAAATGGGTGCGTGTGGAAAAAGGTTTAAACAAATTATGATATACGAAGAAGGAAAATGGTAGTAGGAAGCACAGATGAGGCTCAGATGTTGGAGCGAGTAGAGGGTATACAGTGAATGAGCTGAGGGGAGCAAAAGTGCACATTACCAGTTGCTAAGTGACCAGAAACAAAAATAGGCAGTCACTTTGAGAAAAAATAATTAATTAATTACTTCATTATGCGAACATTTTTATTCTGAAGTTTTTAAGCATCATGATCTGCACAATTTATTTTCTATTTAATTAAATCCTAATTTTCTAAACATTTAAGAATTCGAAAAAAAGCCTACTGTTGTTTAAAAGAGAATTATTTAAATTAATGAAAATGAATCAATTTATTCAATTTTTTTTTAAATGGGGAATGAGACTAATATTAAATAATTAATGTTTCCTTACATTAAATAGTTTAAAGATTTTACGAAATTCAATAATAGCCTAAAATAGCGTTCACGTCCAATAATATTTTTTCTCGATGAATCGCGTATAGACATTTACATTGATCCATAAATTTTTAACCTTATACGAAAGGAAAATAACGATATTTTATGTATGGAAACGGGGACCGCGTCGAGCGGATGATGGTTCTCAAAACAGAGGCTCGCCAAACCTTTTCCGCAAAGCTGACTCGGATGTAGGTCAGCTTATAAATTTTTCATTTTCATTTCTTAAACTCGCGCTTTGCTATAAATATAACTCTTTTAGTGTCGGTGCAATCTAAACGAAATTCAAACAACGTCAGCTAATGCAGCATAAATAAACTTTAAAGGGTTCGGCGAAGAAATGAAAGCGTGAATGATTTGAAATATTAATTGTTAAATGAATAAATTGTAAAGATGTCTCTTGAGGAGAAGCCAATAATATTTGAAGTCGAGGTTTTGTAAGAACGGAATAAATGGTGATTTTGATTTTGGAAAAGTGAATAAAAAAAAGAAGAATGTGGAAGACATGCTTGAATTTGTATAGTAACAGAAAAAGAAACAAGGTTAAAAAAAAGTTCAATTGCTCCGTTATTAAAAGTAGTTCAGTTCTGAAACTTTGTACGCATTAATAATTCAAATTTCTCTATCAACTAAAAATATGTACAAAGATGGCCGACTTCCGGTTATACCGGAAGTCGGCACAAACTTTCTTATTTTAAATGCAACACCCTATTTTTTATTATCTTATTGGATTGTCCATAAAAAATAAACACCAGTTTGTTAAAGACATACGTGGTTTTAGTGGCACTGTTTCGGAGTTATTCGACTTTGTTTGAGAAAAACTACTCTTGCAGTGTTTTCGGAAATTTGAAGTATCTCCGGAACTAAAGCGGGCAGACAGCTGCGGTTTTCACCATTCGATTTATTAAGAAGCATTTTATTCCTCATTGCAAATTGAAACAATTCGGTTCATTAAAACATGAAATAAGAACGTTGGAAATTCAGACTTTTCAATCATGGCTAACGTGATTTTTTTAAATGCACACTATATTAAATATGGTATCATCGGATAGAAAATCTCATTCCCTTTCACCTTTATTAATACATGTTGGCATCTACAAGTAGTAGTTTTGTAGTTATTTCCGTTTTTTTCATTATACCATACTTCTTGACGTCTAAATCCTCAATACACTAATAATTTCGCCAGTAACTTGTTTTCATTAGATATAAAATTAAATACAACAATAGAACTAATTTTCATACATTCAGCGTTTCACTTAAAATACGGATAATTGATTTAGAAATATTAAATTTGGTTACAAATTTCATTATTTAGAAAATATTTTTCTCTCACATTCATATCAAGCTTGCGACTGGAAGCAACTTGTTCTGTTATTGGCATGTTTAAAAAAAAAACGGTTAAACGCAACACTAATTAAGACAATACTTTATTTTTTATGGACAATCCAATAAGATAATAAAAAATAGGGTGTTGCATTTAAAATAAGAAAGTTTGTGCCGGCTTCCGGTATAACCGGAAGTCGGCCATCTTTGTACATATTTTTAGTTGATAGAGAAATTTGAATTATTAATGCATACAAAGTTTCAGAACTGAACTACTTTTAATAACGGAGCAATTGAACTTTCCATTTTAGCTGGGACACCGGTATAGGTACTTGGTTTGCTTGATTTTCTTTATTTTACATTTTTTAAGCGTTAAGATAAGCGTTTCTTTTTTAAATGCTATTAAACTAACATTTCATATTTATTATTACAATTATTATTTTTATTGTTATATGTTTTTGCCAATTTTTTAAATTGATAAATTATAAAATATAAGTTTGTACATATTAATATTTATAATTTTTAGGAAAATTTCGTCAGCGGAAACATGCGATTTATGTTGGAAAGTGTTTACTGACAGACGTGCGTTAAAAAGTCACATAATAGTGCATTTTGAGGAACGACCTTTCGAATGCGATATTTGCAGTAAACGATTCAAACAAAAATATAAAATGATGGCCCACAGAAAACTCCACAACCCAGATAAACTCTACACTTGCGAGATATGTTCAAATGCTTATAAAACGAAACGTACAATGGAAGCTCATCGAAAGCGACATTTTAAGGAATATAAAACAATTTGTACAATTTGCAATGCCGGCTTCTATTCAACCGCCGAATACAAATTACACGTCAGTTACAAGCATGAAAAAAGTGACAATGTTTGTACCGTTTGTAATAAATCGCTTTACAGTAAGTCACGTTTGAAAGAACATATGATATTACACGAGGAGGGTTATAAAGATAAAAAAATCACGTGTGAAATATGCGGAAAGGGATTTTTACAACTGAGCTATTTAAAAAGACACACCGATACAGTGCACGGAGAATCTAGAAGAATGTTCATGTGCGATTTATGCGGAAAAAAGATTGCTTCACAGTTAAGTTTGAGGCAACATCAGCTACGGCACGAAGGAATAAAAGCAAATAAATGCGACATTTGCGGGAAATTTTTCGGCGCCAAATCCAATCTAACCGCTCACATTCGAACACACACTGGAGAGAAGCCGCACAAGTGCGAGCATTGCGGAAAGTCCTTTACCCGAAGCGGCTCTTGCTTAGCACACATGAGGCGTCATACCGGAGAACGTCCTTATGAGTGTCAATTATGCAAGCAGCATTTTGTCAGCAAAAAATACTTGAGTCGGCATCTTACAACTAAACACAATGTAATTAAATAATTAAGATACTTGATAGTGATATGTTGAAGTTAATGTATAGTTTATAAATCCAAAAAAATAACGGCTTAAATGAAATAAAGGAATTTGAAATACTTGTACATGTTGTTTAACAATATACACTTGGATTCATCCATCCACAGTTTCCTTATGGGCGATAGGTGGCGCCGTGCATCAGTTGTAAATTACAACTGCCGTGCCTCGCTTGCTGTCAAATTTTTGACACAAAGATTAATAACGTTGCAACTGCGCAAAATATTCTAAAGACAAACTACGGTTGTACACAACAACAGATAGGGAATAAAAATTTGTAAAATATAGTATGTTTCATAAAAAAATGGTCCCCAGAGATAACTAACAATAAACAAAATAAAATTTTTTTTAAAACGAAATAGCTTCCTGTCATTGAACAATGAAACAAAAAATTAGATTTGACATAAATCCGAACAAAATACTTCAAACTTAATGCACGTGCATTCTAGTTTGTACGTTACAAATTTAAATACTTTAAAGTTAATCATTTGTGTGCGTAATTTGCACAATTTGTACATTGAACTTCTTGGCATGCTTTTGGTTTTTGGGGAGGCAAGGCGTAATGCACAGAAAACTCGAAGAATCTATCGGAGCACATGCCCAAATCGTCAACAACCAAATAGTCAACTATTCAGAAAAATTTGTAGACGGCTGTTGTTGTCTTCTGCTTCTCCTTATATACCCCATGTTTGTGTCGCTTCACTGATCCGTGCCTGCTTCGGTTCTGTCAACCGTATGAGTTGTCGTTTTCTGACTACGTCGTTCTTGTTGTATTTCTTTTTCTCGTAGTGACAAACAATAACGACGTAATCAGAAAACGACAACCCATACGGCTGACAGAACCGAAACAGACACGGATCAGCGAAACGACACAAACATGAGGTATATAAGGAGAAGCAGAAGGCAACAACACCAGTCTTTAGAAATCTTCTGAAGAAGGTGACAGCACGGTCAGCGAAACGTCAAGTATAAACAGTATACCACGGCAATAGACGAAATCCTTCTACTATGATTTTATAAATGTTTTACTTTCAAAAATCGATGGATTGGTTATCAAAAAATGTTGTTTTCAAATTTTTGATCGATCGCCATTTTGTTATTTGAAAAAATAAAAATATTTCTAAATGCCGAAAGCTAATTTAGAAAATTTTTGTTTTTAAATTGATACAGCTTGAGAATTGCCCCAACAAACCACCCCATATGTTAGTATGGAGGTCACAAATACATGACAGTTTTTCAGTATTGGCAGATCAACACTTAATTGCCAAATGGCGAAGCATCTTGTAACCATTTTATATTTTAAGTCATCGTAGGCGGTTAACAAGACCCAGAAATTTTACATGATTATTCAGTACCATTGATTTACCTCCCATTGTATCTCGTAAGCTATGATCCAGAACTACGTTTAAGAAAGACATTATAACAGTTTTATTGTTATTTAATTTGAGGCCATTTTTGTGCAATATATCTCAATTTGTTTGCAGAACAATTCGCTTTTCTAGGACACTATTAGCACTGATTACTACACAAACCCATCCTTAATATTTTTTCTATATCGTTAATAAATAGTGTGAACAGTACAGGCCCCAAGGTGTTACCTTGGGGAATACCCGTGCTCGCCACATCAAAATTAGAGCAGTACGACATTGTGAGAAAATTTCTCAACTCGAACGAAATAAATATTTTGCAAACATTAGAACAATAAAAAAAAAAACAGATCAAAATGTGAACCCAGAATTGTATATTATTATAAAATGCAATATATTATACAATTATATATGTATTAATATTCATATATTTTTTTAGGAAAATTCCAAATCTAATGAAATGCGATAAATGTTCGAAAACATTTACTAGGAGAGTTCAGTTAAAAAGACACATGACAGCGCATAGTGATGCCAGACCTTACGAATGCAAGATCTGCAACTCAAAATTCAAACGCAATTATGAAGTGGTGGCGCACCAAAAATGTCACAACGCCGACAGAACCTTCATTTGTGAGATGTGTGACAAATCATTTAAAAGAAAAGGTGGACTAGAAGTTCATCAAAGGAGACACACCACCGATTACTTAAAATTCTGCACAATTTGTAAGACAGGCTTCTATTCAAACAACGAATACAAATTACACTTCGGTGCGAAGCATGGAAAAAGTGATTTCGTTTGTGGTGTTTGTAACAAATCGCTTTACGATAAGGGAAGTTTGAAAAAACATATGCGTTTACACGACGATGGCTATGTACAAAAAAAGAGCAAATGTGAAATATGCGGAAAAGGATTCAAGCATAGTTATTTAAAAGAGCATGTTGCTAAAGCGCACGCAGACGCTGGAAGAATATATATGTGCGATTTGTGTGGAAAGAAAATTGGTTCGGCATCAAGCTTGAGGGCACATCAGCTGATGCACGACGGAATAAAACCAAGCAAATGTGATACTTGCGGAAAATGTTTCAGTTCTAAATCCACACTGACTGTTCATATTCGTTCGCACACTGGAGCGAAACCGCACAAATGCAAGCATTGCGGAAAATCTTTTACGCAAAGGAGCTCTTACGTAATACATATCAGACATCATACTGGTGAACGTCCTTATGATTGTCAGTTATGTGAAGAAAATTTTATCAGTAAAAATTATTTGAATTTGCATCTTAAACGTAAACATAAAACAATTAAATAACCACACCAATTGAATTTGACGCCATTTAAATTATCGTTGGAAAAATATCAGCGTAGAAGATATAAAGGTGAGCCTCACCGTACAAAACTACACAGAATGTTTGTGTTCACAATAACCTTAAATAATGTCAAGCAATATAAAAAAATAAACAATTTGTAAGAACGACAATGTAATTTTTTTACTTCTTTAGTTTAACATCCGATCCTTCTTGTCTACATACTCTTAACCATGCTAGACTATCGTTCATACAACCCTTCATACTTAACTCAAGTACTTAATACTTAGTACTGAGTTAACATGTTACTAAGTATTACAGAGATTACATACAAAGGTTTTCTAAAATAAATTTCACCTAATTATGTTTGGATCCATGTGAGCTTACTGGATTAAAATGTAAAAACAATTGATTTTACTAATGTTTTTTATTCAATCATACGTTATCTTACATCGTGGAAAAGAGAATAAAAAATTATAATCAGTAACCTAAAAATCCAATATGGCGCCCATTGAAGTTGATACGAGTACCTCAAAAGTAGCCATCTTGAATTTTTGTTCGACACCAATTTTAAATTGGTCTAACCGAAAACAGTGATTTTCATATGAAACTTTTTTCGTATCTCTTATACTTACGAAGATATTTGACATAAAAGAAAATGACAGTTTTTGTTTTTTTTTCAATATCTTCTGACGGGTTCGAAATTTGAATTTTTTCAAACAGGTTTTAAATCAGCATATAAAACTGCAACACATTGCCCATTTAACCAAATCTCCATCTTCAATGATAAGAAATTTACCCATGCAATCCCACTCGATCTGGGTCACACTGTAGGTACATGATTTTCCAGCAAAAAAATTTTATTGTTATAATTGCATAAACTACCCGATTAACTTAACGCATTTCTGCTTCATTGTATCCGAAAATTGTTTATTCAACAATTAGTAGTTTTGTGCTTTTTATATGTTTGCTATAACACAGCATTTTTTGTTATAATTGCAATTGATTGTGGGTTGTTTTTTATTTATTTATATAAGTGCTTTGTAATGTGAGTCACGTTTCTATATAGAAATGCGACAGATAATAGTAACATTTGGAATTCTTAATTTTTAGACAACCAGTACTTCAAATGCGAATGCACTATATAGAATTCTGTAGTATCAAAGAGTCATCTTTTGGTGACTTACGAATTATTACAGCAATGGCAGACTCAGTTCCCAAATTATTATATTATTATATATATACAGGTGGGCCACTTAAGCGTATTTCATCGATAACTCCATTGCTGTTAGTGATACGAAAAAATGTTCAATACAAAAGTTATTTGGATTTATAAGTTGCACATTTTAAAAATTTTTAAATTTTTAAGGTTGGCAGTCTTCCGGTTATATACGAAATGCATACGAACTTCGTTATTTTAAATGGAACTTCCTGTATATTATTGCATTTTGTAATTTCCCGTCAAATTTAAAGGTCACTTCATTAACCATATATTGTAAGTTGTATCGTTTCGATGTTATTTGACTTTTTTTTTGAAAAATGATATTTGCGGTGCTTTCAAAAATTGTTGATATCTACGCAGAGGAACAAAATAGACAGTTGCGGTTTTTACCATTGTATTAAGCATGAAGAACTCTGCTTTTGGCTACAAATTAAAATTTTAAAGGTTCACACAAGTCGTGATATGATTTTTCAAATTTAGAGATCTTCAAACATAGATAACTTGATTTTTTTAAATGGAATGGTGTACTAATGTTTACATCATCAGACGCAAAATTTGATCCTCTTTCGATTTTATTAAGGTATATTTTGGTTTATTTCTGATAGTTTTTGAAATATTCGCGATTCTCCTATTTTTTTTTTAAAAAGATAAGAAAAATTTGTTATAAAGGAAATTTTTAATTGGTAAACCTACAAATTCACAATAATTATTCACAGCCCCCTCCCCAGTTTTGTTGAAGTTACATTCGATAACGCTTCTTTAAAGCATTATCAATACTGGTAAGTATTTGGGGCGTAATATCTCTGAACGCTAGCGTAATTCTGTTTCGCATATCTTCAACAGTAGTGTAGGGAGTGCGATACACTTTTTTTAAATAAATCCCCACAGAAAAAAAATCAAGTTTTGTTAGATCGGCAGACTTAGTTGGCCAAGCTATAGGGCCTCTTCGACCAAATCCATCTATTTGTAAAGGTGTCATTTAATAGCAAACGCACCTCTCTAACATTATGTTGAATAATAGCCAGAGGCATGTTCTCCAACAAATCATCGTGTTCGTTCTGCAAAAATTCTAAAAATATTTGACCAGTTGGATGACCGTAGAAAAAAAAAGGATCTATAATGTAGTTGCCCAAAATACCTGCCCATACGTTCAAAGGCCATCGATTTGGTTATCCGTCGAGGCAAAGCTTGCTTGAAAATGCGATATTAATACTGAAATTGTTAGACGAGTGCCAATTGCTTAACAAAAAAAAAACAGGAAAATCGCGAATATCTCAAAAACTATCGGAAATAGACCAAAATATACCTTAATAAAATCGAAAGAGCGTCCAATTTTGCGTCTGATGATGTAAACATTAGTACACCATTCCATTTAACAAAATCTAGTTATCTATGTTTGAATATCTCTAAATTTGAAAAATCATATCACGACTTGTGTGCACCTTAAAAATTTAAATTTGTAGCCAAAAGGAGAGTTCTTCATGCTTAATACAATGGTGAAAACCGCAACTGTCTATTTTGTTCCGCTGCGTAGATATCAACAATTTTTGAAAGCACCGCAAATGTCATTTTTCAAAAAAAAAGTCAAATAACACCGAAACGATACAACTTACACACAATATATGGTTCATGAAGTGACCTATGACGGGAAATTAAAAAATGCAATAATATACAGAGTGTTCCATTTAAAATAACGAAGTTCGTATGCATTTCCTATATAACCGGAAGTCTGCCAACCTTAAAAATATTTTTAAAATGTGCAACTTATAAATCCAAATAACTTTTGTATTGAACATTTTTTTGTATCTCTAACAGCAATGGAGTTATCGAGGAAATACGCTTAAGTGGCCCACCTATATATATATATTATATATATTTTCTCATGAATACAATATTGATGACAAATATTTCATGTAATGGTCTATAGAAAATTGCAGACAAGATCAATAAAACTAAATACAATCTATATACAGGGTGTTAATACGAAGTCTTTCCACCCGAAAATGGCAGTTAGATGTCATTAAAATGAACAACTTTTTTTAGTTCCAATTTTTGATTTGGTGTGTACACATTTTTCAAAGGCTGGTTGATTTTACCCAACAATTGGTGAGAACGCCAACAGATTACATCGAAACCCCTGCATTTGAAGAGGCTGTGCTTGATATTGTTGAAGATGATCCATCGACGAGGTTAATAGCTAACATATTAAATGTAAATCATGTGATAGTTTTGTAAGTTCTGAATGAACAGGGCCTTTACCCGTTCTCTAGACAAAAAGTGCATGCATTGGGACCTGACGACTTCCAGGCAAGACTGTTGTTCTGTGGTTGGCTTCTTCGACGTTGTAATTTTCAAAGGCAATTTGAAAAATTTATTCTATTTACGGACGAAGCTTGTTTCACAAGAGACGAGGTATATAACTCTAAAAATAATCACCTGTAGGTTGACGAGAATAGCCACGCACCATTTATTCGTGCACATCAACAACGTTTTTCGGTAAATGTGTGAGCCAGAATCATATGGGAGCACGTAATCGTGCCTTACTTTCTCCCAAATATCTCCTAAACATCAGACAGAGACTTCGGTTTCGGCATGATGGAACACCGGCTCACACAACGTGAGAAGTCACCGCTAAATCGAGAGGTGCTGTTGCAAGGCCCGCCCGGAGCCCCGACCACACTCCACTAGACTTTTTTTTCTTAGGTCAGATGAAGATCTCTGTATACAAGACACCGGCGAACACAGAGTTAGAAGTAATGGGTAGAATCGTACCTGCAGCAGAAGATATAAAAGAAAAACCTGCAGTACTTGCGAAGGTCTCCATCAACATTAAGACACGCTGCCGGGCTTGCGTTGCGGCGAATGATGGCCATTTTGAAAATGTATTATAAATAGTGTACTTATAAGTAGTGTCAAATGTAATCTTTTTTTGTTTCATTGTTCAATGGCAGGAAACTACTTCGTTTTAATTTTTTGCTTGTTTTTATCAGTAATTCAAGTAAACGAATGAAAACTTTTTTTGAACAGATTGAAAAATTTTTATAAATGTTTTACTTTCAAAAATTTGTTTTGAAATTTTTGATCTATCGCCATTTCGTTATTTTAAAAAATAAAAATATTTCTAAATGCAAATGCTTTCGAGAGCCGAAGCTAATTTGGAAAATTTTTGTTTTCAATTCTGCTACAGCTTGAGAATTGCCCCAACAAACCATCCCATATGTTAGTATTGGGGGGGGGGGACATGTATGCATGATAACAGTTTTTCAGTATTGGCAGATCAACACTTAATTGCCAATTGCAAAGCATCTTGTAGCAACTTTAGACTTTAAGTCATCGTAGGCGGTTATCAAGACCCAGAAAGTTTATATTATTATTAAGAACCGTTGATTTACCTCCCATTGTAACTCTTAAACTATGATCCAGAACTAAGTTTAAGAAAGACATTATTACAATTCGCTTTTCTAGGAGACTATTAGCACTGATTGCTACACAAACCCATCCTTAATATCTTTTTCTATATCGTTAATAGTGTGAACAGTACAGGCCGCAAGGTGTTACCTTGGAGAATTCCCGTGCTCACCACTTCAAAATTGGAGCAGTACGACTTTTGTGAGAAAATTTCTCAACTCGAACGAAATAAATATTTTGCAAACATTAGAACAATAAAAGCTGTGTATTATAATAAAATGCAATATATTATACAATTATATATTAATAATCATATATTTTTTAGGAAAATTCCAAATCTGATGAAATGCGATAAATGTTCGAAAACATTTGCTAAGAGAGATCAGTTAAGAAGACACATGATAGCGCATAGTGATGTCAGACCTTACCAATGCAAGATCTGCAACTTAAAATTCAAGCGCAATCATGAAGTGGTGGCGCACCAAAAATGTCACAGCGCAGAAAGATCCTTCATTTGTGAGATATGTAACAAATCATTTAAAAGAAAAGGTGGACTAGAAATTCATCAAAGGAGACACACCACCGATTACTTCAAATTCTGCACAATTTGCAAGGCTGGCTTCTATACAAAGAACGAATACAAATTACACTTCGGTGCCAAGCATGGAAAAAGTGATTTTGTTTGTGGTGTTTGTAACAAATCTCTTTACGATAAAGCGAGTTTGAAACAACATATGCGTTTACACGACGATAGTTACGTACACAAAAAGAGCAAATGTGAAATATGCGGAAAAGAATACATGAAGCATGGTTCTTTAAAAGAGCATGTTGCTAAAGCGCACGCAGGCGCTGGAAGAATATACATATGTGATTTGTGTGGAAAGAAGCTTGGTTCGGGACCAAGCTTGAGGTTACATCAGCTTATGCACGACGGAATAAAGCCAAGCAAATGTGATACTTGCGGAAAATGTTTCAGTTCTAAATCCACACTGACTGTTCATATTCGTTCGCATAGTGGAGCGAAACCGCACAAATGCGAGCATTGTGAAAAATCTTTTACGCAAAGGAGCTCTTACATAATACATATGAGACATCATACTGGTGAACGTCCTTATCATTGTCAGTTATGTGAAGAAAATTTTATCAGTAAAGATTATTTGAACGTCCATCTTAAGCGTAAACATAAAACAATTAAATAACCACACCAGTTTAATTTGACGTCATTTAAATTATCGTTGGAAAAATATCAGCGTAAAAGAAATGAAGGTGAGCCGCACCGTATGAACCTACATAGAAAGTTTTTGTTCACAATAACCTTAAATAATGTCAAGCAATATAAAAAGATAAACAATTTGTAAGAACGACAATGTAATTTTTTACTTCTTCTGTTCTAACATCCGCTTCAAACAAATATTACGTATTCTGCCCTTTTTTCATCATTTTTTTCATTTATAAATCTAAACGTGGGCCACTTGCTTATTCAACGTTATTTTGGACTATTTACCTCATTTGTGATCAACACCCTTTCTTTCTTCTTATCTACCTACGCTTAACCTTGCTAGACTATCCTTCATACAATACGTCATACATAGCCTCGGCCTTGAAGCGATATATACCATCATCAAGTTATATTTTCAAGGTGAAAGACTTTATACAAATTCAATATTATTTTTAACCAAAGTCATATCGAGGCTGACACTATGGTTCACACAAACAAAATTTTATTTCAGTATTCTACTAAGACCTCCCCCCTTTACAAGCACATTTGCCACTTTGTTATTACAATACCTTCGACGTGTCAAAAGCTCACCTTAAATAAACCACTGCAAAACCTATTCCTAACAAAGCATTTATGTTCGACACCCATAGTCCTTTGTCTTCAAGGTCAAAACCGTTTTCGAGACTATTACAATGAATTGAAAAATATGATCGTCCCTAGTTGACTTTGAAGGTCAAGGGCGTTGTTCAAGGTTATAATAAAAAACTTTCAACACGCATAGTCCTATGTACTCAAGGTCAAAAGCATTTTCGAGGTTATTATAATACAGAAATACGATCGTTCCTAATTGACTTTGAAGGTCAAGGATTTCGTTCAAGCTATAAAAATGTTCGAACCGGTTGAGGAACCTCATCTCAACACTCGGTCTTGGCGCGTTGACCTTGATTCAATGATATCTACCCTGGATCGAGACCATGGGCTTGAATCGCCAGAGGCAGGTTTAGACTCAAAGTCAAGGTCATCACGTCGGTGCCGCTGTTCAGAAGGTATCGATCCAGGGTCGATGTCGTGTCAAGATCGATGCACCGAGTGGGGATAGTAGGTTCCTCAATCGGGTTGAACCATCTACGTCTACCCCTTTTCATAAAATTGTATATTACAAATGTCCCACTTATCTTTATAATAAAATATATTATCGCAGTGATGTTCATTATCTTCATATCACTACTCTGTTCAAAAGGTCATTCACGTCCTAATTTATAAGAATTGTATATCAAGCTCCCTGTTAACCCTGCAACTATTGGAACCTATTTCATTTCGAAGGAAATTTTTTTCTAAACATACGACTCTCAGTTTTCGTCTCAGGATCGTTGTTGAATGGGGTAAGTCTGGGCCGATTATCACTTGTCTTTGTACTTATGCTAGTGTATTTTTATTACTTTTTATTATTATGTACAACTTGACTAAGCTATTTACCATTTATGTTACATTTTAAGTTTAGATTAAATTGCCAGTACCTCGCATCTAGGTACTGGCAATGAGATTTACAAATTGTATGTCGTACATACTACTGTTACTATTAATACTTTTGTATTATGTACATCTTTTGCAACATGTACATACTGAGTTCACGTTAATAAAGAAATTTTTGATGATTATTATTATTATTATATTTTCAATATAATAGTTTTGTAAGAACTCCATGTATTTTAACACGTTTTACTTTAAATTCTTTATAATTATTTTTATATGCCAATAAAATATAATAAATTTTATATTATTTTTTTTTTCTTATTCGTTTAACGTAAACGTTTAATAATAATAATTTTATAATAATACTCTTTGGTGTCCAACAGGAAACCATATTACAGTACAAAAGTAAACAATTATAATATATATTTTAATTAATTGCTAAAACAAATCTTAGCTAATCAGCTACAAACAGAAACGAAAATAGAAACAATGAATTTGTACCCAAAAATGATATTTTTTCGAAAATTTACTATGGAACCGCCGTTTTTGCGGATCACCTGTTAAAATAGTCTGATCTATTTCAGAATGGGCCTGTATATATATTTTGAGATTTATTCTTAATTAGGCATAGTGTTGCCATTACACTTTAATTCAACTGTTACGAGAACAGAAATAATTTTTGTAATGTACTTACTAGATATACAAGTAGTTTTGAAGTTTCACAAATTTATATAAATACAATTTAAAATATTATTAAAATAATAAAATCGATATAAATGTGAAATTTTGACAAAATAATTTACACAGTGCAGAGCCGTAATGATTTTTTTTTAGAGAAAAAAAACCAAAATCAACATACAGGACTGATGTTACAAAAGGTGCGATGGACTAAAAATTTTTTAATTTTATTTTAAGATTCTGGGTTTAAGTCCTGCTTGGTTTGAAGAGAATTTTAAGAATATTTTTAGTTTTTGAAAAACAAGTCGGTGTTGACAGTGAAGCGAAAACTATTTTCTTAGTTGTTCAGAATGAAAAATTATCTTCCTGTAAATTTCAGGAAGATCTGCCTACTTTGATTAAACCGTCATTTTTTAGATAGAAAATTGCATTTATTAAAAATTATTTGTGAACGAAGCAAATAATATTTACTACAAATATAACTTACGGAATGTAATAATAACATTGATCTACAATAAATTATATAAAATTTATTATAAATAGGTGCAATTTATTTTGTTTAATCTAAAAAATGACTGTTCAATCAAAGTAGGCAGATCTTCCTGAAATTTTGTATAGGAGGACAATTTCTCATTCTGAATAACTTTTTTTGGTAAAATATCGTATATGATTTTGATTATTTTTTTGTGAAAATACAAAAAACAATTTTTTTGATAACTTTTATTCAGTTCGTTATGAACTTTTAGATTGTTATTGTGTTGCCCTGAAGATTCAGTTGCAAAAGTGAACAAAACATCGACAGCTAAAGTCGAAATGACTCGGTTTGCAAACACAAATATAACAGTATATAACTTAACAAGGAAAAGTGACGGTGTCATATGTGAACGTGTAACATTTTAAACACTTACATGAAAGTATTTTAATAGACGTTTTATATATTATTATTTAATTGTTTATGTTAAAATAAGATATTTAGATAACGAAGATACATGAGTTACATGTAAAAAAATACCTAAGACTCTCTAGGAGCCGATAAGACGTTCAGATGCTTTTGGCTCTCAAGGTTAGGTGGTGTTCGTGCGAGAATAGTAACTCAAGCGAGAATGGTAACTATTAATATGCTTTAAATTTTCTAATTCGATTCATACATGAGCTGTACTGACGACGGGTGTAACTCAGAAACTAACGTTAGTCTGCGGATGATGTGAGAGAATCACTGTTAGTCGACCTCGTGAGCGGCGCTAATAAAAGTAGGTACACTTACGCTGACATCAACCTCCAGATGGCGCCTAATCGTCTAAGCGCGCTTTTTGAGTGATTGTTTTAGTTTTTGTTCTGTTTTTTGAAGGAACTAATTTACAAAATAAACTTGTATACCGGGTGTGCCAACTATCTGGGGTCGGTCTATTACGTCTTACCTATTCACTTTATTAAAAAATGTTTCAAGTAAAAGTTGTTTGGAGTCAAGTACTCTACATCACAAAATTATTCTGAAATATACAGGGTGTTTAGTTTTGCCTCTACGTTATACAACTTTGTTATTTTAAATGGAACAACCTATATATCGTCGCATTTTCAGATTCCCCGGAACAAAATAGGGAAAGTTTATACTACAGACCCCATACTAAAATTGAGCGGTTTTCGAGATATTCCACTTTTAGGTAAACAAAATTAATTTAGGTAGTTCTCTTTAAAAATTAATAATGTGTTTATTAACGACGATTTTGTAACGATTCGTTGGCATAATTGTAACAATGCTTCAAGTTAAACAGTCACTACCAAATATCCTCGTTATATTATACAGGCTGTTTCAAAATTGATAATGAATTGCAGCATCTTGAAAAGGGTAAAACTCGTTTTTTTCAAATGGAACACGTTGTATATTTTTATGCCATTTGATCAAGTTTTAAGTTCTTTTTCGATCGCGTATAACATTCCCTATAGCTAAAATTAATTCTTTTTGAGTTATAGGTAATTAAGTATCCTAAAACCTGTATTAGACAAAATAAGATATAAGATATTTTCAATTTTAAAACACGCTGTATAATATATCGAGAAT
>JAFFZR010025290.1:7876-20653 GCA_018397195.1 Lethrus apterus | reverse complement strand
ATTCCAGAAAGCAAAAGAAAACGTGGAAGACCAGCAACTACATGGGTAAGCGGAGTTATGCAAACAATGAGGGATAGAGCAATCCAGGAGGATTTATGGAGAGATAAGAGAGTTTGGCGATCGAAATGCGGGATGCGGCAGAAGCTGTAGGACCCCCGCTTATATATATATATATATATAATAATTCACAAATTTTGCTTGTATCTTAGCAACGCGATGTTCTTTTGTTTTATAATTTATTTCGCGAAATGCGCATTACAATGTACTTAAACTTTCTCTATTTAACCAAGTTTGTATCTCTTTACATAAAATAGTTAGTTATTGTATGTTCCTGTGAACAGGCTGTATATTTGTGTGTCATGATAAATATATATTTTTTATATTTTCACTGAGAATTAGCTATTTCCCACCTCATATTTGGGCAGAAAATGCTACTAGTTTTTCTAGAACAAATGCCTGCGAATCTTTCCATTCAAGATTCAATTCAAGTTTTTATTGCCATCACCCATCAGTTTGAGTTTTAAAGGATTTTCAATTTGAAACGTATATAAAGATACAAAGTGTTGCGGAAAAGTACGAATGAAGCCTTAGGCAATTACAAGAAAACCCGTGGCTGTTTAGACTATAGATCAAAATTTACCTGTGTAAGCCGTAACGATTTTAGTATATGATTTTATGACTTGCACTTATGGTGGCTGTTTGCTCAGGATTATTAGATAAAAGTGTAATTTCAACCAATTACAACCAAGAAATTAAGATTACGAATATTTTATTATATAATTTATTTTGAACCATTATAATTGTATTCATATCTAATTATAAAATAAACAAAACCATTTTTTTCTTTAATTCTTATTATATAAAATCAGTAAGAACGAAGAATTTCAAAGAAAACAAAATAAATAATAAAACGAAAATGTCAGTCTTCAAGTGCAAAGACGTAGAGAAGTCATTGCCATCGCAGTGATGTATCGGCCGAAGATGGCCGTTCACATTATTAATGACCTTAATTAACTTATGCATTCATTACTTTCTGTGTTCCATTCATACATGCAGCCATTCATCACAGCTTTTGCAAATTTTACAGATTTTGAACAAAAATGATAAACATTCCCTTATACACATATAAGGGAATGTTTATCATAAAGATAATATACAGGATCTTCCTTAAATAAGTACAGATATTTTAACAGGTGATAGCTGACCTTAACCTAAACCCAAATCCGCAAAAACGGCGGTCCTATTTTCATTTTAAATTTTCGAAAAATGCCATTTTTTTATGCGGGCATTCGGTTCTAAGTACGGTCCTGTGTCCATTTCAATGAGTGTCGCGTTGAAAATCAACTTCCTTTGGCGGGAATAACATGAAATGTTGCAAAACAACCTTTATTGATGATAATTCGACGTTACTGTCATATTTTACTCAAAACTTAAAATATTTTTTTCTGGCACACCCTTCAACATAGGACCGTCATTTTTGCATATTTGGGGTTGGGCTATTGTCAGCTATCACCTGTTAAAATATCTGTACTTATTTAAGGAAGATCCTGTATAGTGACATGCTAATTTTTGTTTGCCACTTTATAAAATGTTCAATATCTGTCATTTTATACAATATGTAAAAATACAACTGATATATAAAGCGTATTTAGTTTAATAATAATAATAAAATAATAAAATTTATAATTGAATGATGTGTTGACGATATTGACGTATCATAAAATAATATAGATTATCTTATTTTTAATTAAGGAGTTTTATGTTTATTGTCAGTTACTGGTGATTCCGTAGAGATTCTTTACGATTATGACTTCACTGTGACATGATTTATTCTTTTTTCGATTATGAAATTTAATCAGTACGATGAACGAGTCTAACATATGATTCAATTAATAAAAAAAAAAAATAAAACAATAAAATGTGTTAAAATTAGTATTATTTTCAAATTAAAATATTACAATAAATCCATGAAAATTAATGCTGATCGTATTTTAATTACGAATCAGTATAATTCATTAATTCAACATTAGTTCCGTTGGATTTCATAATTGTTAAAAAGGTTTCGATGTAATAGGTACACATGATTTGTTATTAAATATCGTCAAGGAATTTTTTAATGTTTATTATATTTTATTATTCTATTTAAAAGACGGTTATATAAGTAGCCTATTGCCTATTGTTTTCTGAATATTTTACAGATTATTCACTGATTAGTAACAGCTTTTAAATAGTAATTTATGTAAACCTATAACAATGAAAAAATATATAATAGAAAATATTGAACAATTTATGAATTCCATTATAACTCAATATAACCCAATCATTCCGATTGGTCTAAATAATTCGAGCGGAAATACGTCACATGTAAACATTATTGCAATTTTTACCTTCACATCCTGTTGATTGTTTAACGATCCATTAATGGAATTCGTATAATTGCCCAATAAATTTCCAATTAGCTAATAGCTAACATACATTGTAAATGTTGTTCGACTAATTTGTTCAATGCATTTTTTTTGCCAATTCCGTAAATGATTAAAATCTTGACAATACTCGATTCAATGTCAATGTCTATATGATTCAAATCAACTGCAAATGCACACACATACACATACATAAAATAATTTAATTTAATTTACAAAAAATGATATAAATAAAATAAATTTTTCTAAATACGAAAATGCTTTCATTAACAACTTTTATTATCTATCTTCTTAAAAGCTTTAATTTAGTTTATATTTATCAGGATGTTAAAATCGTTTCCTTAAAGGTCATTACCACTATTTTTTATATTTACTTTGTCTGGTATGTTATCTGTACAATTTAAAAAAGATACGAAAATCAGTCAATAGATGATAAGCTAGAAATTTGAACTTAAGCTTGAATGAATATTTTGCTGTAATGCAAGAAGACAATGTATATACTTTACAACTGAGATGCATAGGATCTGTAATTCTTTTTTTTTAATAATAAACTGTGGCTGCAGTCCATTAATTCCAAAATGAAAGGGAAAATTAAAGTTTAGACTGGCAACGAGCTTTTGCCACAAAAATATATTTATTAATAATTTAAAATTAACACACACAGAGACGAATGACTGTAATTACAACTAAATCGAAAATATTCCACTTTTGCATTTGTAGCAAATATATTTATTAGAAAATTAAAATAAAATTGTTTGAAAACAACGGCAAAAATCGCATTGTTATAGCAAACGTTGCTTTGCCAATTGTTCACGACATTTATGAATAAATATTTGTGTTGAGAAAATCATTTCTTGGGAAAGCAACAATGAGCACAGATTTAATCACAGAAATTATATTTGTTGGCTTGAATATATTTCTTGAAAAATAGCAGGTTTGAACCTACAGGTTAAGTCTAAACTTTTGTATTATAATTATTTTTTTGTTATGTGTTCAAATTAATTCTTTCTGTGTATATGACACGTCAATTCAATAAAACTAATGGACATGCAGAACAGGCAAAGAAAAAAATATCTGGATGCAACATAAGGAAAAAGATAAGAGTCTATTTGTAGATGATGGGATTCTGTATTTAAAGATTTGGAGGGTGTGTGGTAGTACTTAGGCCTCTAAGATTGGCCCATTTTATAGCTCATTCGTTATCTATTGGCGAACATTGATTTACAACTTGCCAAACTACCTGCTGAAAAGGGTCGCTCGAACTTATAGATGCAGTGGTGCAACAAATATTTTTAATAATAATTTGCGTATTAAGAACACGATGCGATTGAAAACATTTGCCGATTACGGGCGCCCCTGATATTTTAAAGGGATTTCCGCTTGTAAATGGTCGTTTATGTTTACATATCTCGTAACTTTTAACGCAAGTTGTAATTCAATGTTCGCCAATGGATAGCGTACGGGCTATACCATCCGTCCAGAGCGTCACCTACTCCCCATTAGTCCTCCAGCCAACCGACGATGTCGATGAGCTTGAGAATCTTACCACGTGTTGCTTAGCATGGCCAGAAGTCCCACAGTACGGATCTTCTTATCGATGCGAGCGCGGGGCAGTGATATAACAATTCCGGCGTTTCATCTTCTTCAAGGCAAGCGCTGCAGATGGGGTCGTTTACGACACCCAATGTATGTAGGTGCTTACTCAGTCGACAGTGTCTTGTCCAAATTCCTACCAGTTTCTCAGAATAATTTTCTCACAATTTTATTCGCTTTGGGCAAGGTCCTTGCCTGTCTGCAATCTATCAACGATATCCAGCGTTCCGTGTGTCTACGCAGGGTGTCTTGCTTTATAAGGGCTGTTTGAGTCGAATTGGTAAGAGGCAGCATCAGTTCCGGCCCGAAGGACATTCGGTCGCAGCCTACCCGAGGCAGCTTGTAAGCCTCCTTATTGCCCGGATTACGTCCATGTACCCATCCATGTCATTTTTCTCGGACTGACTCTTATAGATGATGGGATATCGCAATACTTAGAAAGCAAAAAACGGGGAAAGGAATGATCGATTATGCAGGAATCAAGAATGAAATAAATAGATGATTCACAAAGAGTATAATAAGTGTGCTGTTTAATAAGTTTACACTTGATTCATATGTTAAATAACTATTATAGACTATTATGACGTGGACCAATGATATTTTAAAACCAAGATCGCATGCACCAATCAGAACAATCTTATATTGAAAAGATTACATGGTGCTTTTCTTGCCGCTACGTCATAGTTTTTGACTTAGTAACCATGACAACTTTAAAAATACAATAAATGTCATTTCGACAAAAGTCAATGTTATAATTCATTCGGTTAATTCTCCAACCAAAGATCAATCGTACTCAACTTTTGTCTGGCAAGATTTTCATTTATTTGCAATGATTGCTAAAGGCAATTAAACTCGACCAATGGCTTTGGGAAAGAGCTGTTTTCCTCAAATTGGTCTCGTTTAATTGCCAAGCAACCATTGCTCGTGCAAAATAAAAATCTTGCCGACAAAAGTTGGAGCACTCATGATCTTACGTTTGAATAATTTCTTAAAAAACAAAACACCGTAGTTCATTCACAGAAGCCCGAAAATAAACCTCATCACGAATTTTTTATTTTTTTTTGTTAGTGTAAAGGCAATAGATGTAAGTAATGATGTTTCCAAAGAAACTTTCATCTTTCTTTAAGATTCCGTGTATAAACTTAAGAACCATAGAGTAGTGCTATTTGTTTGTAAACTGATCTATTCAATTAAATTTTCATATTTGCCTTAAATGTTCAAAAATATCTCACAATCAGTGGTGGAAAAATGGAAAATATCAAGTATTGAATGGGCGTAAAAAAATAAAATAATTTTAATATCAGGTTTAAATTGTTATTATACGAAATTTACCGTAATTTATACAACGGAAAAGCTTGAAGGAGTATTATTTAAAATAAATGTAATAAAAGCGAAGTCATAATATATCTTCTGTTTGCAAGGCATCGAGATCTATTGGAACTTGCCTATACCTCTGACGAATTAATGATCCTCCGCAGATTCTATTAAGCTTGTAAAACATGAAAAAAGTTGTAGACGAAACCTGCCCGATTAAAAACCTTTAATGGAAGATATGTTGCCCCAAATTGAATTTATTTATTTAATATGCAAACTATAACTTCTCAAGGGTAGATTTGGAATGGTAGAAATATTTGATTAAATTTCGCTGAAAATATCATTAGAAATTACATCATTAATAATAAATTTCGAGAACCTTCCAATAACTGAAATTCTATACAAATGTTTTTGTCAACATTGTTCAGAGAAAATATTTTTTCCCCTTTTTATTTCTCTAAGAACATCTCCTTACTATGTCCTTACCATTTGCGTCAGTTAGTCAACTGAATTTAACTTAAAATCATGTGTTTTGTATGAAATGTCCATGTTTGTAAATATAGATAAAATTTCTTAGACAAACACAAATACCTAGTTCAAATGAATTGTAACATCAATAAATAAATTGTTCGACAAGTAACTTACATTTTGAAATGGTCTTCCGCCAACCAGTCAACGTCATTTTCACTATTTATTAGAAACTATTTAATAAAATATCACATTCAAGTATATGGAATTTAATTAATTAATTAATTAATTAATTAATTAATACGTCCTGAGAAGCATGTATTATTTTATCACAGTATCGAGCTTGTAGTTACTTCGTAACTAAATATTACGATAATTGCGTTGCCTTTTAACCAAATTCTAATCAGATGTACAAATCACAGCCGCGCATGTAGTCCTAGGTACCTTTAAAATTTATCGCTTAATAAGCCAATACTTCTTATCACCACTATTGTAGATAATAAAATGTTTTATAAATGAAATACAATATTGTCCATCTGAGTATAAATGTCACTTTTAATTTAAAATTTCTTAATACAAAATATATAACAAATAAAATAACTTACTACTAACTATCCATTTGGTACGCAAACAAAGTCACTTGTTCGTTTATTGTCCCGTTAGAATCACAGATTAAATATTTAATAAGTTATTGTCTTCAAAGGCACTACATTTTATTAACACCGTTTGCTTCTTTTTCTTTTTCCTCCGCTAAACCACACTCGATATTTTTCGTAAACCTTGGATCACTAGGTTTGTTCCACCATTGTTCTTCGCCACTTGCAAACATAACGTAACAGAAATTGGTGATGATGAATACTCCAAATGTTATCCAGAACACCATCCTCCATTGCACAACTGTATGCTATAAAAATTTACTTTTATAAACAGATTGTGATAAAAAAATATATAACTCACGTCTTCTGTAAGAATTCCAATTAGGTAAGGTGTAATGATCCCAGTAATTGCACCGACTCCGTTGATTATAGCCATCAACGTGCCAGCATAATTAGGCGCGAGATCCAAAGCATTCACTTTCATGCCACAATAAAAAGTGCCCATAAATCCCATGGCAATTGTAAATAACACGACAACTAACATCCTATCACAACCGGCGTAAGAAGCTGCTATAATAAAGATACCTGGTCCAAACGACGCTAAAATTTTAAAACAATAAAATTTCATCCAAAATAATTCGTGTAGGACTAACCGACTGTTGTAAAAAATTTTCTAGCAAAAGTAATTTTCATAGTTCCTCTCTGAATCAACCAATCGCACAGCCATCCCGAAAGCATCGATACAAGCCACATCAAGATGTAAGGAACCGATGCCCACACTCCACTTTCACCGACGTTAAATTTCAAAACGTCCGACATGTATTTAGGTAAATCGGTAACCATCGTAAAGAAACCCCAATCGTGACCGATTTGAGCACAAACCAAAGCCCATAACGGCACCGACGTCAAAATCGCCTTCCAAGGAATATTTTTGTCTTTATTCGAAATGCTTTCTGTAAATAAATAAAAATTCTCATAAAGAAAATCATAATCATAAATGGAAACACTATTATTATCAGAATAATTTAATCAGGCTGTAAACATCAATTGGGATCATAAATCTCTATATATGTTATCAAATATTGACGAATTTGCCACCTAAGTATGTAATTTTAACGACTGATTATTAATAATATTTATAAGATAGTAGGTATAATGAAAATATGTTTTTTTAGTATTTCGATATAATTTTGATCTTGATGATTATTAATCTATTCTTAATAACAAAAGCCAATACGCTGTTTTAACGATAAGCCGAAAAATAATATGTAGTCATTAAATGTATTAATTATAAAAACATACCAAAACGCGTTTAAAAAATTTTTTTATTTAAAAAATTAATTGCAATTGAAACACAAACCCTTTTTATGACTGCATTTTATTGTATATTTCTTCTCTTTTCCGAAGCAAGGTGGACAAAAATAATTGAATAGCAATGCACATACCCTGTGTCAACAACCTGTATCTGCAAATTATAGTCTACTAATCGGTTGTTAATATTTTCAAAAAATTACCTTCATGGAAAAGTTGGAGGGTAGAAAGGAAGTAACGGAGCAGTCCCAGAAGAACAAGTACACGAATAATACCAGGACAGGAGATAAAGTGAAATTATCCGCAAGTTTGAGCATAAGAGACTATTTTGAAATACTGACGGGTGGAAATACGGGGAGTAAGAGAGGAAAAGGACCAAACGTGTTATTCCGAAGAATGAAAACTACACTGAAGTTGAAGTGATCCACACCCGAGTCCACACCCGACTTCGTAGTTTTGCAATATACGGAAAGGTCGAAGCTGGCGAAGATTAGAGCATGGAGAACCTACTGGAATTGATGGAAGTGAAGGCAAGTTAGAAGAAGATGAAAGTGGTATCGAACTAGAAGAAGAAAAGGAAAGAGTGATGTGAAAGACTAGGAAGAGTAGAATAGCTGTGGGTTCTGAACTGTGGAAGAAGAACGACCGAAACAACGAAATGCCAAGTATTTTTAAATAAATTATCCGCAAGTTTGAGCATAAGAGGCCATTTTGAAATATAAATATACTGATAGGTGGAGATATGGGGAGTAAGAGAGGACAAAAGACCAAACGTGTTATTCCGAAGAATGAAAACTACAAGTGAAGTGATCCATATCCGACTACGTAGTTTTGCAAAAAAAGGTCGAAGCTGGCGAAGATTAGGGCACGGATAAGAGAGAATCTAGTGGAATGGATGGAATTGAAGTCAAGTGAGAAGAAGATGAAAGTGGTACCGAACTGTAAGTAGAAGAGGAAAGAGTGATGTGAAAGGCTAGGAAGAGTAGAATAGCTGTGGGTTCTCACTATTCAAGTTGTCCAAACTAAATACAAATGAATATCCAAATTCATGCTCTAAATTTAGAGTCTAAAGTGTATACTAACGAGATAACATATCCGTATATGTGAATGAGAAAAAAATTATAAAAAATGGAACATAATTAAAGCAAATATAGATAAATATGTCAATTGGAAGTGTTTTAGATTTTTAATGTCTCCCTTGCAATTTGTAGGAATTTAATGACGTCAATTACAATCAGTGTTCTGTAACAACTAATAATAGTTTCGCAAGTGCACAAAGGTAAATTATTTAAAAAATTTGGAACTGATAAGTTATCGTAATTATTGTTTAAACTTCAACATGTTCTAATAATTTACGCCACGTCATTAATATTTATTTTGCCGTAAATTCTACAAAACAAAATGTTACTTTATGCAACAAAATTTACAAAACACTGCAAGTATAACCGTATAATTGCGCATGCATTATGTATGATCAATGAAATAATACGACATAAAATGACTGTAATAGCCATTAGGAACATAAATTATAATAACTGTAATAAAAGTATACAAATTGTATTAAATAAATATTTTCCACGTGTATGTATGCAGTTTTCATACAGTATATGAAAACATTTTTGTATTACCTAATTGTAATCATTTAATAATTTTCTTTGCCACAGTTATTGCGATTAATGGTATATTTTGATGCCATTACATGATTACTGGCCTAATGGCTTAGGGGCTTGGGGAGGCATTATAAATTTATATCTTCCCAACCAAATCCCTTTGTCTTAGTCCAGTCCAGTTCTTGGAGAACTTGGGACAAGTTATGAGAGGGAATCAAGAGAAAAAAAAAGAATTATTTTAATGATCCACCTGGTTTTCGGTAACAAATTGAAAACTAGACCAACGAACTCACCTAATTCTTTATTAAGGAAGTTCTTTTCTTCGTCGGAAATAAATGGATGCGATTCTGGATCAGAATAACACAATAACGTCCAAATGACGAACCACACTATGCCAAAAGTACCAAAAACGTAAAACACCGATGCCCAATCTCTTGTTATTTCTATGAGATACCCACTCAGGGCATTGCCCACAACAGTTCCTATAATCAAAAATTACATCAACGGTTTCGAAAAGAAACGATTAACTTGCCTATTTGCCCTCCAGCGTAGACGAGAGTACCGATTTTGGCTCGTTCATGTGACGGTACCCATTTTCCTAATAAAGCGTTTAAAGCAGGAAATGTAGTACCCTAAAGATATAAAATAAATAAATTGTTATATAAACATAGTAATATATTACCTCTCCAAGACCTTCTAAAACTCTTAGGCCTATTAGCCATTTGTAATTGCCGAAACGCACGACGAATGGTGTTAAAAGTGTAAATATGGCAGTTGACAAAATTCCCAAACCTAAGGAATATTTACCACCGAATTTTTCGGATAAAATACCACCTGGTAGATGTGTTATAACGTAACCCCAATAAAAGGAACTTAATATAAGTCCTTGAGTTGTTTCATCCCAGTCATAGAGATTAG
Organism: Lethrus apterus; assembly: GCA_018397195.1. Taxonomy (NCBI): domain Eukaryota; kingdom Metazoa; phylum Arthropoda; class Insecta; order Coleoptera; family Geotrupidae; genus Lethrus; species Lethrus apterus. The sequence goes on along the minus strand of JAFFZR010025290.1, from coordinate 10,420 downwards.
AACCATCCTGATAAAATTCAATATATAATGTATTATCATTTGAAAATATGTTAAATGTAAATAGTGAGTTCAATATTAAGATAATAATTTATTCCTTTCCTTTTTGTATCAAGGAGGCAAACCTAAATCTGCAAAAAACGACGAGGTTGAAGAGTGTACCAGAAAAAATCATTTAGTCCTGCCAAAGGAAGATTTCAAAGCGCAACATATTTAAATAGAACAGTACTTAAAACCGAATATCCAATCAAAAATTATGATACTTTTCAAAAATTTGGGTTTGGCCCAAGGTCAGCTTCCACCTTTTATAATAATTCAGATGTATATTAAATGTAAGAAGATGTTATTTTCGTGGTTGAACCAGAACAAAAGAGGTATATAAAAAATAAAGATATTTTCGAGTGAATAGTACAAATGTAAGCTATGGTATATGGAAGGTTGGATGAAAAAAAAAATCAGTTTTAAATAAATTGAAACATATCTTCGAAAATAACTCGTGAATTCAAAAATTTTAAAGATAAGCAAGAAAAAATATTTTAAATGGTGCCAGTAACGAAAAGTTAAGTTCGTGTTTTCTTGTGTATTTTCTGTTGACAGATATAACTTTGATTTGATAATCTAGTATCAGATATAACATTTGATAACTTAAAGACCAACCAACCAATGAACAAACATGAACAAAACTTTGATAATATTTATGGAAATTTGAAATTAAATTAAACACCCAAACGCTTAATCAAAGTAGATTTTTTCAGTTAACTTTCAATTCACCTTATTAATTGTTCAAGCAGCATGCTTATTTATTTGTTATTTACTTATCAAACAATGTTATATATACATATTTGTACAAACATTAAATCATGAATAAAGATATCTACAGTGCGCGTCAAAAGTCATGCTTAAATTCATTTATAGCTAACATAGAGGTTTTACAGAAAAATCCTTCAAGGGGTATAGTGATTTTCTAAAAAAGTCATTATGTGACGGTAAAAATTTTCTTTTACGACTTCATTTTCATGGCCTTACTGGGTTTAACTTTTCTTTTTTAATGACACCCCCCCCCTTTTTATGATTTCTCTTTTTGACAACATAACATGTTGTAGGGGTTTTATAACAAAATTAAAAAAATATTTGCCCCCATCATGATAAATCATAAAAAAAATTGAAACAAACAATCATGTTCTCACCTGTCACCTAGGCAGATTTACTTGTCATTTGATGAAAAGTTTAAATTCACATCAAATCATCATGCGTTTGAGCGAAACAGAACTTATCGAAATTTTGATGATGATTGGGTACGGAGATCGTGTAAGAACCCAGCAACAAGTTTGTGGTCTTTTTAATCAAGAGCATCCCGATCGGCCCCCGATAACACAATCGACTGTGAAAAGAATTGAAAAAAGGTTAGGGAGACGGGGTCTGTGAAAGATTCACCAAAATTGGGCGGAGAAAAGCTGCCGATGACGAAACAAGTTCGTCGATCCTTTTGGAACTGGAGGATAATCCTCTTTTTTCATCTAACGAGCCTAAATTATGATATTAGTCAATCATACGTCTTAAAAGTCTTAGGATCATCCTTACAAGATTCAGTTGGTTCAAGAATTGTCAGAGGACGATCCTGATCGACGGACGGAATTTTGCGAAAATATGATGAACATTTGCCAGGAACATCCAGAATTCGTAGAAAAACTTTTATTCTCAGATGAGGCTACATTTTATCTCAACGGGACAGTTAAAGGCAAGAAATAATCCACACTGGATGCAAGAAGGCCATTCTCAACACCCGCACAAACTTAATGTATGGGCAGGAATTATTGGTGATCACATTGTTGGGTCTTATTTCTGCGATGGTAATCTTACTGGTGACATTTACCTAGGCGAATTATTCCCTAATAACTTGGAACCAGGTTTACCCAATAATGAGATTTGGTTTCAACAAGACGGCACTCCCCCGCAATATGTTGCCAATGTACGGGCATACCTACATGAAATTTTTCCAAACAGACGGGGAGCTAAAGAGTGGCCCCCTAGGTCACCAGATCTTATACCGTTAGACTACTTTTTGTGGGGATATTTAAAAAGTAAAGTGTATCGAAATCGTCCTCAAAATTTAGATGATCTAAAAGAGCGTATTAGAAAAGAAATTAGGGCAATAACACCTGCTGTCCTGCACAATGTTCGACAAGAATTTGTCTATCGTCTTGCCTACTGCCACAAGATGAACGGTGGCCATTTCGAACACTTATGATTTATCATGATGGGGGCAAATATTTTTTAAATTTTGTTGTAAAATCCCTACAACATGTTATGTTGTCAAAAAGAGAACTTTTTGATCTACCCGAAAATGTCATAAAAAAGGGGGGTTTAAAAAAGTGAAACCCAGTAGGCCATGAAAATAAAGTCGAAAAAGAAAATTGGTACCGTCACATAATGACATTTTTACAAAATCGCTATACCCCTTGAAGGATTTTTCTGTAAAACATTTATGTTAGTTATAAATTAATTTATGCTTTACTTTTGACGAGCACTGTATTTTATTGATGTTTT
>JAFFZR010025289.1:9106-21351 GCA_018397195.1 Lethrus apterus | reverse complement strand
CGGATCCACTATCCGGTTCCAGATCCGGATCCGGATCTGGAAATAATATTTATTTTACATTTTTAATCGTGAGCAAGCAACCAGTAAAAACGTGATATGTTATATGTAATATTTATAGTTATTAGTATATAAATATAGTAGAGTAGAGAGTGTAAGAGTGTAAGTTCCGGATCCGGATCCGGATCTGGATCCGGTTCTAGGATCCGGATCCAGATCCGGATAGTACATCGAACCCAGATATCCGGATCTTCGGGTATCCGGATAGTTTTGGATCCGAATATCCGGATCCTAATATCAACGGATTTTGCCAGCACTACTAGGAACCCCTTACTATCCCCATACTATCACCCAAATTACGTTATTTTATGTAGATTGATTCACCTATTTACTGGACTATAACAAGTTATGGTTGTACGCGATGAAAGTAATTATTTTTATTTATTTTATTTTATTTTATTTTAATTTAGTTAACCCTTTTAGTTCTGCCATCTCAACAAGTCGAACCCAATTACAGAGTGTGGTCTTTGGGATGCGGCCACAACCGTGTTACAGATGTTAAAGCCTATTCCAGATTCCAGCATACGCTACAAGGCCAGTTCAAAGTTAGAAACATTGCAGACTTTATCTCTCAAATAAAATTTCAATGTCCATAACTAAGATTTGAACCTTAGACCTTGAGATTACTAACCTTATGTTGATAACGCACCTCCTGAGGGATGCGCTACAGTTAAGAAATCTTGTGAACGTACCATATTTTATGAAAAATTTATGGTTTTCGAATGATGACGTTATCACTTTTTAATGTTATACTCTATTTTTTATAGCATTTTCTAAAACAACTTGCAATTCTCTCTATGTATAAAAATTATCGGTATTACGTATTATAAAATTTTCGTAAAACCTTAATCAAAATTACGTTAGGTTAACGGATCAACCAAGCTGGAGGTGAGTCTGATCGATATTAATCTTTCCTAAAAAATTTTCCCTAATATGAACGTTAATTCGATAACTTAAAAAATATGAAACTGTAATAGTAAATTATACTCAAAAATTCTGAAAAGAACAACCAGCATATTTGAAGAAGACGACAGACATATCGAAGGTATAAACACGATGTTTATTTTTATGAAATACATTGAAATACAAATATTTTAGTAAATTCACAACTCGTATTTATTAATAACTTGTTGGATATACAAAAATTGTGTTTCGACGAAATATTTTATAAATTACCAAAAAAAGTGTAATAATTAATTATTCGAAACGCATTTATAAATTGAGTGTATGCGTAGGTAACAAATTATAAATTCGGATTTTTTGTACTTTATTTAATGGAACAAATAAACACTAAAATATTCTACTCTCCCTAATAGAGCTTCGACATTTTATGTGGCATTAACCCCTGATTTGTAGGAATTCCTTACATTTTTTAGGTTTTTTAAGTCGACGTCTTCCTGCAACACCTATCTTTAAAATACTGTTGGCGTGATGTCTAAATGTATATGTGAGTATCGTGTAACATACTGACGTTTATGGGTATATATTGCCCGGGGATTATAAAATAGTTATGTTTTGGTTATTGGGTATAAACTATTTTGAGTTTTTCTTTGAAAAGTGTCATCGAGATTTAGGAGAAGTAATGATTTCGCATATCCAATTTCGTAATGTGTTATATATGTGCCCAGTTTAGAATTAAATATGTTCTCTAAATGACGAAATTAAAATAACAAAAATAGGTATTACAAATATTAATTAAATATTAAATTATTTAATTAATTGATATTTAATTTATTTAAATTATTCAGTGATAAATAAAAGTACCTACTTTAATCAGTCATTTGCATTTCAAAATCAAAAAATCTAATAAATCTTATGTATAAACAAAACTTCTCAACTATGTCTGCCAGGAAGAGAATGAAATTTAAAATGTCTTTATCCTTCTCCATTTATATATTTTTGTTTTTTTAAATTATTTTTTTTCCTAGTACATATTGAATGCAAATCGATCTTTTTACTCCTTTCAACGATTTAAAACTATTTTATTTTAATAATTTAAAAGCTAATAGGTGGTAATATTTGATTTCGTTGCGACGATTTTATATTTCCGTTTCCGACTGTGATCTTTATGTTTAATATTATAAATTTACGTACTACTTGTAATTGTTTATCGAATTATTCTTTACATCAAGTTAATGTAACATCACTAGAAATTTATTAAATATACATAATGTACTGCTTACATATTTCTATACATAACAAGAAAATTTATAAATATTTTTTTCCCTTGCCCCAAGCTCGAAGAGCTTAACCGGACTGAGAGGGAGAAATTTTGATAGCAGCCACGACCGTCTTACAGATGTTAAAGTCTTTTCCAGTATACTTTGTAAACATTAGGGAAACGTAGAAAACCTAATCAGAACAGTCGGTCGGAAGGCCAGTCCAAAATCAGAAAACATTGTAAATTTTAAATCTGTGATATAAATTTGCAATATCCCCCACTAAGACCTTGAGATTACCATAGCCTACTGCCTAAGCTACTAAACCAGTAAATATAACTTTAATAATTATATTTTTCTTTGAAATTTGTCATATAGTAAAATAGTAAAGGTCACAATCAACTAAACCATAATAACGTGATTAATTAATATTAAGACGTCGATAATTTCCCTTAAACCTTTTCTATCAGACGTTTAACTTTGATTTATATAATGACAATCTCATAGCTCTTAATAAGAACAATCGTATCGCTAACAAATAGTTAAGATAAAATGTTGCGTCTTCAACATGATAAATATTCTCAAATTTCTCATGACTCAGTCATTTTGAACATAATTTCACTGTGATTTATTAACTATTATTGATTTTTATTTGGGTACCAAAAAAAATAAATTGTTTAAAACGTTTTGGTGTAAAACATATTACGTAATTATTCCATATGATCTCGTCATATAAGTACTCATGTACTACTTGTCTTTTGATAATTAAAAAATATTCTCTTAACTGTAACATTACACGTTTCTTTTATATGTAATAACTAAGGTAACAAAGTACGCACGTGAGCACCCCGTGACCAACACACGGGGCTGCGGTTCTTCAAACAGCGCCCCCCTCGTATCAACCCGTCGTCATGACGCCACAACTAGGAATAATTGGAATGTACAATGACGGTGGCTGTTTCATTACATAGGGTAGTAATTACAGATAATAATATAATTGAACCAAATGATCGTATTACATGGTAGATAATTATTTCTCTCCCTTAAAAATTCTTAGTTTTGTTTAACAATTAGTTTACATATTATGGGTAAAATGCTTCACCCATTTTTCGAAGATTCACTTCTGCAATAGTTTTCGCACAATAAGCAAGAAAAGTGTAGAAACCATTTGTAATAAAAAAATATCATCTCATTGTTGAAACTTAAAAAATGAGTATGTTGAAGAGAGAGGAAGCATTTATTCAAAAGTTGCTTTCAACTTTTAACATAATATATTTTAAAGGATTATTTGCGATCGAGATGCTTTGGAGGGAACTTTATTTTATGAATGATGAATTTCAAGATCTAAATGTGAAACTTCAATAACTTCAATAAGTAAATCTTGGTAACTGTGATAGTTTCTGTCATTTAATAATATTTATCTTTTACTTGTGAGCAAGCAACCAATAAAAAAAAGTGAAAATGTTGCTTGTCAAAAATTTGACATTAAAAAACATACAAAAACATTTTGCGTTAATAATTACTGAACATTTATTTCAAATATCTGAAAAACTATTTCAATTATTAAAATATTATTAACTACTTAATTATTGTAATTAATAAAAGGTGTAATTAAGTTTATAAATAATATACATATACGAAAAATCTATTAATAGCGAAAATAAAAATTATATATAAATTTAAATTAAATGGCCCTAAAAAAGAGCAACAAACTATTGATCGATTTTACGGATTCCCATTTTGATAGAATCTTGTAAGCGTCGACGATTATATATTGTCGAACGACCGGGTAACTTGATCTATTTTCAAGCATCCTCCGATAATCACGGCCCAACTATTGTGTTTATAAATGAGTACAATGGGCTTGTCGATGGCTGTCGAGGCTCTTTCATCTAGCCCTACTAATAGTTTAAATAGCGTGTTTTATGTGATAGATTCAGCTCTGTTTATTCGTAAAGAAAAGGGCCATTTGACGAGACAAGTAATTTTTGGAATGGGTCCTTGATTGTAAATTTTTGTGCATTGATGTAACATGAAACTGCGAAAGTAGGCTAGGTCAAGATTTATGGTGAACCGGGCGTGTTTATGTAATCAAGAAACATTTTCCAAAAAGAAACTTTATTTTTTATTTATTTATTATCAAACCAACTACAGAAAGAAAATAGATTTTAAACCTATTCGATAATTTCTAGACTCAAATATTTATATGAGGTTAAGTCTATAAAAATGAAGACATGAAATTGAAGAGGAAGAAAAATACAATATGGCAAAAATAGAACAGAAAAACAGAAAAGAGAACAGTATTATAAAACGGCAATCAAGAAAAGTAATTCACGATCGAAATAAATGTGAGGAACTCGGAAAATAAAAGAAATTTCGATATATCTTTACTAAGACTTGTGAACCCTGCAACAGACTCTGCCATGTTTTAATATCTACTAAAGATAGAGAAAGGATTAGATTAGAGGCAAACAGGTAATTACAGATATCTGTAAAACAAACCCAAAATAGTGACCCAGAATTTCATATTTCTTAACATAAAAACATTTTTTGAGAAAAGTATATTTTAATCTTCAGGATTTAATTTTGTATTGGTAATAATGATAATCATGTCTCTTAATTAATTATTAGCTATGCAGGCCTAATAGGCCCTGACTTGATAGGTTATCTTTCTCCATTTCTTTCTTTAGCTTTCTCTCTCCAATTGCTCATCTTCAAAGCCTTTACATCTCTCAGTACCTCGTCCATCCATCTTGTTTTTGGTCTACCTCGTTTCTTTCTTCCTCATATTCCACATTCCACTATCCTTTTAGGTATTCTTTCGTTTCCATGCGTTCTATGTGTCCTAACCATCTTAGCCTATATCCTTTAACTGTGCATGCAATGTCTGGTTGGTTAGATAATTCTTGTAGTTCCTTGTTTGTTCTTCTCTCCCATATCCCATTACCTTTTTTCCCTTGCATATTTTCCGTAAGCATTTTCTTTCCCATACTGCCAGCATTTTTTGTTCGTCTTGTCCATTGTCCAGGTTTCACTTCCAAACAATACAGTAGGTCTCAATACCGAACTGTGTACTCTTAGTTTTGCTGCTCTAGATATCAACTTTCTATTGAGTACATTCTTAAGTTCGTATGTACATTTGTTGCCTTTCAGTAATCTGCTCTGTATCTCTTTTTTTTTATACTTGGTTTTCTGCTACATTCTGTTCCTAAATACGTAATGGACTCTATTTCATCAAAGCTATATACTTTGTATCTTCTATGTATCTTCGCTTTCTGCTTGTTTCATTCCTTTTGTGACTTCAAAATTTTCGGTTAGTTTACTTCCTTTTCTTACACAGCATTCAGTCTCTTTAAGTGTTAGTTCGATCATCCTTACTAGTTTGCTGCTTGCTCCTAGTTCATTTAGTGCTCCATATAATTTTCCTCTTTTTAAAGTCTAAAAAGAATACATAAGTGTCTTTCTCGAATAAGAGTGAATATTTGATCTATTACTGATCTTCCTTCCCTAAATTGACATTGATATTCACCCACCGCTTTTTCAATCTTAGGAACCAATAAACTTTTTATGTACGAGGCAAGGATTTTATAAACTATATTTATTAAAACTATGCCTCTATAGTTTTCACAAACTGCCTTTTCACCTTTTTTATATACAGTGTGATTCTAAAGTGTCCCCCCCCATGATAACTTTTGAACGGCTGGAGATATCGTTATGAGAAAAAACAGGTCGATTTTTAATTTTTATGTACAAAACGCTGGTGTTGTCAAAAATTCAATTCCGCAATTTTAAATGAAACACTCTGTGTATTTTGACGTTTTTGGAAAGGCGACGGAGAAACGAATCCAACGATACCACATATGTTCAACTTTAATTTGAAAAGTAGCAAGATAGGCAGCAATAACTTTTCTGTAATATGTTACTTTTTTAAGCAAAATTGGCCAGAAGTTGGTAATAAAAATTTGCTTTTATTTGTTTATTATTTGTTTTGTAGCTGATTAGTTAGTAAGTGTCTATTAATGGTTTTTCATGTTATTACACTCGCTGCCGCTAACAGAAATAGCCGACGCACTGATACTTCCTCAGGTGCCGACTGACGGAAATTTCCGTCAGTGGAAGACGAAAATTGCGCCAAATTTTTTTTGCCGTTTTTTCTTTTCTTAAGAGTGTTTTCTGTATTTTTTTTTTTTTTTTGAATGATTTTTGTTCTTAACCATTTTTCTTATTTATGAATGGTTTAGGAGTTATGAGCGGCGAAATAAAGTCTTTTTGGCGCCAAAATTTTACGTGCTCAGTCGGCCCACGGTAAAGTATTCGAAAATGTGTTAACACTAAAAATGTTCATTGCCTTATGGCTAACTAAGGAACACATAAAGAAAATGGCAGAAAATTTATTGCTGCCTATCTTGTTACTTTTCAAATTGAAGTTGAACATATGGTATCGTTGGATTCGTCTCTCCGTTGTCTTTCCAAAAAACGTCAAAATATACAAGGTGCTCCATTTAAAATAAGAAAGTTTTTGGAGCCATATTTCTTTTATTAGTTTGTGCATTTTTGTAATTACCTTTTCTCCTCCGTATTTGGCCATTTCAGCCATTATATCATCCTTGTCTGCACTTTTGCCGTTTTTAAGTTTATATATGATGTCCTTTATTTCTTCCGTCGTCAGTGTACCCTCAATAACTTCCTGTTCATCAATTACCATTTCAATATTTCCGTCCTCTCTTTCATTTTCTTCTCTATTGTGTGGGCTTAACAGCTCTTCAAAGTATTCCTTCCATCTGTCGAGTATACCTTTTTTTCCCGCTAACATCCTTCCTTCCTTATCTTTGTATAGTAGTATCTTTGCTTGGTGGCCTCTTTTTTCCATTTTGATGCCTCTATACATTTTTCGTATTTCATTTTTTTGGTAGCTCTCTTGTATTTCTTGGATACGCTGTTCATAATATTTTCTTTTTTCTCTCTTAATATTTTTTTTACATTTCCTTCTTTGCTCTTCGTATTTTGTCCTCATCGCTAGCGTGTTGTGTTATAACATTTATTCCCTTCTTTTATTCCTTTTTGCATATCTCATCAAACCATTCACACCTATTGTGCTCTTCTCTATGCTTTTGCTCTCTTGCATAGGTTCTAATTGCCTTTCCAAATTTCTTTTATAGATTGCCTTTGCTTCATTTCCTTGTAATCTGTTTATGTTTCTTCTGCTGCTTCTTTCCCTCTGTCGACTTTTTACTATAGGTTTCTCTATAGCTTCTTATATTTGTTATGCATCTATCCTGATTCGTTTCCACTAATACATGTCTCTAATCATGTCTCTTATCCTCCTATAAAATTCTGAAGACATAAAAGATATAAAAGTAGAGTATAGGAAATCTGAGGGTAATTTAAAAACTTCTTCTCAGAGAACATTTTTAAGTCCTAAACCACTTTTCCAATATAATTTTCATACGTACTTACTGAAAACAACTATTCAATAAACTAATGCCTATAACTTATGCAACTAATATTAAATACATAATGTAGTAAGTGCCGATCGTTTGGAAAACGCCGCCTCTGGTTCGAAAAAAATAGGTCACAGATTATGAATGAACATTCATTTTACGGACTGTGCTTTATCGATAGACACGGCGACCAACTGTCTGTTCAATGATAGGCTGTGGAATTGTGTGAAGGCAAAAGTCAATCCAAATAAGTTTAAACAAACCAGATGTGTCACTTTTCAGAAGGGCAGCGGTTGTGCGGGTGGTTAATCTTCCTTTAAAAGTGTATACAGCGACGAAGAATTGACAACCGGTCTACTACAACTCGAAATTTATTATGAGAGACGAGTCAACAAAATCATGCAAAATAAAACGAATCTCGTAACATGTATTAAGAAAATTACAATTTTCACCTTTTACCCTTCACGTTTTCCTTGTGCCTTATTTTTTACTTCATCCCAGTTTATTTTTTTGCATCTGTTTCTTCTTTTAAATGCTTCTTGTATCCATGTTCAATTAACGAAAGCAAGAAAAATTTTTTTTGATCTGAGTGAACATTGATAGGACAAATTAATTTGAAAATGGAACAAGTTTAAACTCTTGCCTTTCTTGCTAGAAAGGATAAAATAAAAAATATTCTATAACAGCAACCTTGGATAAATCTTTTACTACAGTGAATAGTATGAAGAAGCTACAAACAAAAAAACGGACGCGGACAATATTTGAAATAAAATATGCATTTTTGGTCCACATAAACATTTACTAGTTACTAGTAAATGATTCATAACAATTAGTGTTTTGTAAAATTCTTTCAAATTAAACAAATATTTCAAAAAAATTTGCAATAAAATAAATTGACAATAGAGCATTTACTTTTTAAAATACGGCAGATGTTACGTAAACTGAAACCTCCATCAAAGGAAAACACATTTTTCGTTGATTTAAAAGCATTTTCAATCAAAACCAATAAAAATAACGCTTATTGTAAATATGTGATAATAAACAGCTTTTTTGGATAAAAAGGGTTACGTTTTGGAGATCGGATTACATTTTGCTTGAATTACAAGTGCGCTGGACCAGTTCAGTGACTACAATGGTTTTTGCACCCTTTGTCTTTTAAAATGAGTAATTGAAATGGTCTAATACTCTCGTTGCGCAGTTCCCTCTATATATCATATTACACCAACTCGTTGATTTTATTTCATTTGCGGTTCGCGGTTTGCAAGGTGACGGTTTGTGCTTTTTTAACAAAAATGCCACAATTTATCCATGAGAAAATTCATTCAGAAATAAAATAGAAACGTAATTGGTATTATTATACTGTGACAAATGACGTTATGGCTATTAATACGTAAATGGATGCTAAAAATTTATTACATTTTAATATGAAACTTAAATTAAAGCCTTCGTAACCAAACTGCTATTACAGAGAGAAATATTGATATTCATTTTTGTAAAATAACTCTTTCTTAAATTATACCAGTTTACCAGACTTTCCCCAAAATTTAAAATGTGAATATGTAAGTTTAGTCGTTTAACACGTTCACAGTCTCGAAATTCCGCATTTGGATCATAAGTCATAAAATTAAATATTGGCACGTCCAGGACCCAAATGTGTTCAAGAGTGTCCATTAAATAATGCTCGATGTCGACGTGCGAGTAAGAATATGTATGTGGAAATGTCATGCTGCAAAATAGAAAATGTTGCACGCAATAAGTGATTTCATTTGAGGTTAGGTAAGATTCACGTGGTGTGTCATTAGACGTGGTTGTTAAAGGGAAAATAAGATAACGTCCTGTGATATCTATATAGACTGTGAACGTGAAGTAAAAAAAAAACTTTGTTGGACAAACTTATAGCATTTCTCCCTCAGAACATAACAAAATAACAAATCCTCTGCCATACCCTTTTATCAATCATTCTTGCGTCCTATTGTCCTATTGTCCTATTATAATTTCATTAGTTTTCTCCCCTGATGATCCCATTCAAGCTTTTCCTTATCTTCCTCCTTTCATCCAGCTTTCATTCACAGCCCTCTCACTTCAATGCCCCTAATTTTCCTCCGCTTTAATGGAAACTACTCGTCTATCCTTTTTGTCATTCAAGTAATTTCTACAGTTCCATATTCTCATCCTCTCTCTTTCATTCGTGTTCTCCCAATATAATTTCTTCTTCTTCTTTGGTCATTTACACAATTTTAACTTTCTCAGTTTTCCATAACGACGACGGACAGTACTCTTTAAAATCTAGCACCATTTATCGAACCATTTTTGGTTGCATCTGTATTGGTACTCGTAGAAGAGAAATTTCCAAGAACTTTATGTAAATGTGACCAACTATATACTGGACTAAATATATTGAAATTCTCCAAAAATGATTGGATAAACGATATATTTTTGTTTTACTTGGTGCCGAGGGTGGCTTTTAGTGGGAACTCTCAGAAATAGAAACATTTTGGTTTTTTTTTACTACGCGTTTGTAGTAAAAAGTAACGCATTAGCGATCAAGTGGTGTAAATGCAGAGGATTGTTTCAATACAATCTCTCATTTACACATGATGTCAGAAGAAGAGAAAGTATATATAAATATAGGACATAAACAAACGTATACAGTGAGGTCCAAAAGTATCCCCCCCCCCGTGATAACTTTTGAACGGCTGGAATTATCATTATGAGAAAAAAAACGTCGATTTTTAATTTTTAATAATAAACAAATAAAAGCAAATCTTTATTACGAAATTCTGGCCAATTTTGCTTCACAAAAATAACATATTACAGAAAAGTAATTGCCCCCTATCTTGCTACTTTTCAAATTAAAGCTGAATTGAATTTTTGACAACACCAACATTTTGTACGTAAAAATAAAAATCGAGGTGTTTTTTTCTCATAACGATAGCTCCAGCCATTCAAAAGTTATCATTTCAATAAAATTAAAACTTACAATGAAAGCAAAGTATATTGGGAGCTATTTAATCGTATATATCTTTTTTAAGTATGAGTAGATAAGGAAAACCAATTGTTAAGGCGATACTGATTTACCCATTAGAAAATTCCACGATCCGCTACTGCATGCATACATATACAGGTTAATTCTCGGAAGTGGAAGTCGTTAGAACAAGAAATTAAATTATAAATGGTATATCACACTAACTTGATAAGTTTATTTCATATGACATAATTGTAATGTTGTATGTCTTAAAAAATGTGTTATCTTAGAAATTCGCCAAAAAATATGTCATAGAGGAAAATAAAGCCTAAGAGTATCATCAAAAAGAAACTCTAAGTACATTACAATTTTTAAAATTCATACAATTCTGTATACCTACAAACATTAAAAAATATATATTATTACAGCTCACACGTTTGAAGGAATTTATTCTGTTCATGTATTATTAACCAATAGCCAGGCGATATAAATATAAACAAATCTTATTATAAATATGTAAACATTTGAAGTTTCAACATGTAGATTTAAAGAGAAACACATTTTTCACTCTAATATGACTATTTCCTTTTTGTTGTAATAACATGGTAAAACAAGAGACATTTCTGTTAAATAAATGTAGTTAAATAAACACTCGTTTTTATACAAACAACCCCTTTCAAAAACCAAAATGTTTCTATTTCTGAGAGTTCCCACTAAAAGCCACCCTCGGCACCAAGTAAAACAAAAATATATTGTGAAAAGGAAGAATAAATTCCGACAATTTAAAAGAACACATTTTTAACCCCAATATAAATATTTGTCAGATACATAAGTAAATATTTTAAAAATATGTTTAATTGAGCCGACTCCCGACGCTTACACAGTTTTCAGAAATTATAATTAATAAATAATAAATATTTTATGAAACATTCTGTAATAGTTAGGATTATTTCGAAATTACTACTTAATTAAAAAATATTTATAATTGTTAAGTAATACGATGGTAACATTAATAACACATAATATTACGGTAAAAAATAACGTAAACACATAGATAAATCGACGTTTTGCAACGTTTCAGCAAGATCCATAAAATAATTGTTACGTCTTATATTCCTAATATTTCTTGCAACAAATAACGAATAACGTTTGTTAACCGCGGAAGCCTTCAGAAGAAAAATGATATATTTGAAAAAATTGAAATATTTAATATTTTGTTAAAGAAAAGCAAAATTTGTGTAGCTGAAATTACACCAATAAAAAATTCAATGTATGGATAAAAGAATAACAAAAACAACAACAAAAACATTACAAACTTTTTATTTGAGATATAAATATCCCATGACCCAAGTTGGATTCGAACCCTAGACCGTAAGATAAAAGCAAGCCTGTCAAAATTAAAAAATAAATTAAGAATATTGATAGACATTAACAATTATCTGGCACCAAAGTTTCTATACAGTATGTTCTACGAAACGTGACCAAGATTATACCGACTTCAATTCTTTTAATCATCAAATATAGTTTGTTGATATTATTAAATGGATCTTAGATACAACTTTCTTTTTTAAAAATTTCAAAATTCTTTTTTAAACACCTTCGTTTATTTGTTGTGACGTGTGT
>JAFFZR010025287.1:0-22844 GCA_018397195.1 Lethrus apterus | reverse complement strand
TTCACTTATTCTAAAAGGTAATTAAAATACAACCGCTTTTTTCAAACAATGTGAGTGACATAATTTTCAGAAAATCCAAAATATCTCAAAAATTAACGAGTTTAGGGATAAAGTATGTTATATCTTTTTTGTTCATATTTTATTGGTACTTCCAAATATACAATAATATTGGGGGTATTGTTTTTAAAAAAACAAAATTAAAGTCTATATCACACTTATGAAACAGCCCGTATACATATCAATATTTTTAAATTATAGATCAATCATAATCCTACAACTATTTGTAGAAACTTTTTTTCTATCTGTCACTGTTTACTAGTTATTGAGGAATTCCCTACCAGTGAAATACCTGTATATAAATTAGATAAAACTAAAATGTTTACCAAATTTACCTTCAGAAAAAGGCTAATGTCTTCAATATTTTTAGTGTAGAGCTGTTCAGCGAATTTTGGGACAGCTGTATACCTGATAAATTTGACAAACAAATCATTTTTATATTATTAATATTAATAAATATTATTATTGTCAATCCGGCGTTTTTTATGTTGTCTAAATTTATTTTTTGCAGTTAATCTAAAAATAACGTCATTTGAGAACGTTTATTTTTAAATTACGCATCATTTTTATGAATGAAGTTGCTTATCGTTGCTTGGATAAGAAATCTGTCTTTAACTGAATAAACGAAAAACGATTTAATTGATAATAATAGGTATTACTTCAAAAGATTTATAAATTAATAAGTTAAATTTAATAAAAAAAAAATATTTTTTTTAATTAATCCTTATATAAAAAAATGATTGGATTTAGAAATTTGTGAAAATATGTTCTGATGAAACTTACCCATACAACTCAAATATGATGAATAAAACCACTAATACACACGATATTTTGCAACCTTCCTTCATATTATTTGATTGTTGTATAAACAAATCAAGTTTAACGGGAATTTTTTTTAATGTAAATTCTTGACAGAGTGAACTGTGTGGAAGGAGGAGGAAAAAAGTAAAAGAATTTCGCGGAATGTATGACATGTAACATGCGGTGAATACCACGAATTTATTCCATTCCATCAAAGCATAACTGATTGATCATGCGTATGATTGATTATTCAGATTATTGTTTATATCAGATTATATTTAGATTATCAATACGAACAATTTTTATGTGTTGAATAACAGATTCAATTAATATTGAAGTTTCATAGATTCTCAAATTAATTGCAAATATTTTTATTCTAAAATGATGTCAACTTATAAACGTTATTAAGGAATAATAAGAAATTTTTAATTTTATATTTATTATTTATTTAGTGTTATGTTGAGGTCCTGTAAAGCAACATTTTTATCTTGTCTATTTTCAGATGTATGTATGTAGTCTTCAACCTACATCTTTAAAAATGTAGACTGTATCAAAAATAAATAGTATATCTGTATATAAAGTTGCATAAGCAGAAAGAGTTTTCAATTTAAATTTCAATCACAAGCAAAATCAAAATATCTTTTTCTACCAAAATACTCGTTTCTCTGTTCATACATTCAAATAAATAGTCCGATAATAATATTCTTAACGGATTAGTTGCATTTCAGTCTAGTTTTTTAGTTTATTTGCCTCTGAAATTTGTTTTAAACATTTTTGCAAATAAGATGGCGCTACGAGGCAATATCTGTATATAAAGTTGCATAAGCAGAAGGAGTTTTCAATTTAAATTTCAATCACAAACAAAATTAAAATATACTTTTCTACCAAAATACTCGTTTCTGTGTTCATACATTCAAAAAATAGTCCGATAATAATAAACGGATTAGTTGCATTTCAGTCTATTTTCTTAGTTTATTTGCCTGTGAAATTTGTTTTAAACATTTTTGCAGATAAGATGGCGCTACGAGGCAATATCTGTATATGAAGTTGCATAAGCAACAGGTATTCAATTTAAATTTCAATGACAAGCAAAATTAAAATATCTTTTTCTACCAAAATACTCGTTTCTCTGTACAATAAATCGTCCGATAATAATAGTCGGATTAGTTGCACTTCAGTCTGTTTTCTCAGTTAATTTGCCTGTCAATTTGTTTTAAACATTTTAATTATATTTTTTGTACCTCCGTAGCTCTGTGACTCCGTGTCAAAAATGCCCGCTTTTAACACAATTTTCGGTATTAAAATGCCTTCCTAAGCACTTTTTTTTAAGTGCCACAAGTTTTTTTAAACTTTAGTGCCAAAAAAAGAGATAAGATACAGTTCAAGCAAAATCTAGCTAGTGTTAACCCCTAGGGGTTATATACATTAGGGTGGAGCGGAAATATATTAAGTGTGAATATGAACTTGGTAAAGGATTGGTGCTCTTAGCTAGATTGCTCAATTTTTAGCAGTTTTTATTATTTAGTTTTTTTTTTTTGAGACAACTGTATAGTTTTTCGATTTCAGTTATACTTTACGACAATCTTGGATATGTATATTTATGCGTAATGTTTTCATTAATGTCATACAGATATTAAATCATTTTTGATAAAGCGAGTTCATACATTCTTGGCGACCGCCCACCTTAACACACTCAATCTAAATAAAACAATTTTTTTTAAATTTCAGTTTATTAATAAATAAATCTTAGAAGAAGAAAACAGATAATAAATTAACATTCCACAAATAATATATATAACATAAGCGCCCATTCTACCCAATTAAATGAGACGCCTCTGCTGTCTCGGCAGTGTAATACTGATAAACTTATATTCTACCGTTAGATGGCACTCGATCAACTTTAATCACCTTGTATTTCCAAGTATTTCAAGATCCTTTTAAGATATATTCTGGAATATCAACAAGATATATTTTTATGTTAATTCACTTGAAAGTAATAGAAAATGTGTATATTTCGATCTCAATAGTAATTTTGATTTTATTGCAGTAAAAATGGATCCGATAGATTTATTAGAAAAAAGAATAGCTGCTCTAGAAATACAGATCCTTCCACAAAACAACGTTGTTGAGATTAACAAAACTCAAGCAATTACGGATTTACTCATACAAACACATACAATGATAACCACGGCATTAAGTTGTCGCGAAATTATAACTTCAATATTGGAGAAGCTGCCTGTGATTAACGAGTATTTAAATCCATTGTATTCGGATAACGAGAATGAATTAGAATCGAAACGTCAGTACGTTTTAGAACTGTATCCGGAACTTAAACAGACTGCTGTTTTGATAAAGAAGTTTGCAAGTTTGAGGTTAATTACTGATTCGAAGAATATAAGTTCCATACCGGACTTGACGTCGAAATTGAACAACTTAACGGTGTCCACTCTAACAACATACGAAGAAAGTAAATCTGTAACTAACAAGGTTTTGGAGTCACTTCAGCAGTACAATGATATAACTACGTCAATTAAAATATTGTTTGCGCAGTTGGAAAAAAGTGTGATAGAAATTGAAGCTTCTTTACAACCAAAAGTAAATGTAGATGATTAATTATATGTCATATTTGGTTGTAATTTTTAATTTATATTTATACCTTTTTTTAAGTGCTTCAAAAATGCTTCTTTTTTAATGGAATTGAAAATCAAGAAATGAATTAATTATATGTTTTATACAAATGTTTTTAAAAAATAATTTTTGTAAAACTATATTTATTTTAACAGTGTTTAAAATTACAAACATGTATGTATGTATGAAGAGTTTTCTAAGTTAAATAATAATAATAACTAATGTTGAATTAACAAGAAAAAATGATAATTTTTAAAGTGATTAATGTTTTGCTGCCAAGAAATGTCAACCTAATTAAATATTTGTTATTTATTAAAAATGGAAATTCCAAAAAAATATTTTGAAATTATGAAGGTACGAAAAATAAACATATACCTAACTTAAAACATGTTTTTAATAATAATTAAGAAGTTTCAGATGAAAGTTTAAATTTAATTCAAGCACATTATTTATATCTATCAGATATTCTATTAACCTTATCATCTATTTTAAATTTGTAATATATTGTTTAATAGTAAATATCATATTAAATTAAATAAACAGTTGGAAAACATTGGGCAAATAAGTAACTTTGTCATTTTTATGTAGGGATGGAATAAGGTTTCAAATTATTAAAAATCATGATTATAAACTTATTAAAATCTATATTGTTGCAAAATAGCAATTGAATTAAAATTACTATTTCATTCGTGTAAGGAGAGGCTGAGAGAATATGGAGTAATAAATTGAATAATGTATGTTGTCCATCATTAAATTCTAAATAAATTAATTGATTCATATGTTAATGTGTAATATTCAATAAAGACTAAAGATGTTATTTATTTTTAGAAACTATTACCCTTAAATCTTACGAACATTTATGGAAAATTATTTATGGTGTTATGTAGTACTGAATTTATCGATTTTATTCAGTCAATGGTTCAAATTGGATTTTAAATGCCCTGCTCAATCAACGATGACAAATAATTAAGATTTGTGGCTTGTAGATGAGACATTGAATCTTTTTTCACTCAAAGAAAAAGAACATTCATTAAACATGGCAATTTATGTTCACACTAATGATGTTTGTTCTTGTCCTTCTGTAGGTGACTTCATGGTTGTTATTGATCCATTGATTCTTTCTTCAAATTGTAACCATAATTGCTAAGTTTGAGATTTGAACGTTCCTAGGAAGATAAATAAAAAAGAAAATGAAATATGGAGAAGGAAAACCAATAAAGAATTGAGTATCTCGAACAGAATCGTTTCGACTTGTTGACACACTTTAGACACAACTCACATTTATTTAATACTTATTTATTTTAATACATACATATATAATAAAAATTTAACATTGAAAGTGTATTTACATGGTCTCACCGTCACCTTACATGCTTATTGGCACAATTACATGGTTTGTGACTAGCAGTATATATAACATAGCAAAAATACTCAAAAATCTCAATATAAAACAAAAATGGACGGACATACGACCTGTACATAGAAATTATAGATAAAATATGAATACTTATACAACAGGAATGTGATACATGTACAATATTTACAAATTATATACTTAGGTCATTTTATATATTGGTAGGTACTATCTTAATATTATAGATACACTTACAAATAACTTAAATTTTAAAGTTAAAAATTAAATTATTAATATTACGTCGGTTTTTTTTTTTTTTTTTGAAGACCAGAAAAATATAATTGACAAAAATCATGATGATTTGTCTTGGGACTTGAGCTTAAATTTATACTTGAATTTGTTTGAAAACAGCCATTTGCAATAAATCCTTACATATAATAAAATATGTACAAATCAGTTATTTTATTACGATCTCCTATGTAGTGCCTTCTCACCAATTGTATTTAAAATCCATTGTCTTATGTTTGCATTTATTGAAGTATATATTGAAGGATGTCTGCTTCTACCACAATTGCTATGGTGACTTAAAATCCCATGTAATTCCCAAGTGTTTGCATTATCAGAGAAGCACATTAATGGTGCTCCTTCATCATTCTGAAATTTTTAATAATAATTAATGATAATAATGATAACAATAAATGTGAATTGTTTATTTACATAACAAGGAGTTTTGTCCGACTCCGTATACCCCGCACATATTTTTGCATTGGTCATGTGCCCGTTGTAATGTTTTGTAGAATTACATTCATCTAAATCGATAATAGGAACTGGTAAATAGTGAAGATATTTTTGTATATTTGAATCTGAAATAATTATGTTATTTAAATAAAAGCGTTATTATTTTCAATACTTACCACCAGGCTTGCTGACACCCCAACCTGCAGTAACGCACAGTTGTCGAGGTTCAATATCTCTATCCGGCAAACAAATGGCACTTACATTTCGTCCGAGTATTAAAGGTGTATTTAACTCCAACAGCACAATATCATTATTAAATTCGAATTGTTCATATTTCACCTAAAGTGTTTACAATGAGAAGAATATAATATGATTTTGTCAAATCTTACCTGCGGATGTGAAATTATGTCTTTAACATTTCTTACTTGTATGGACGAGTTATCCACACTGGTGAAAAAGTTTGTACCACCTGCATATAATTTCCAATCTTTTGGTATTAATGTGTTCGATGGTGCGAAGCTTGATATACATGAATAACTGGCGATTATCCAAGATGGAGCCACTAGACTTGCGGTGCATTGAACATTACGTTTTTGATTATATAAAAGAGTTACACTCGGCCATTGCATTTCTGTTGCACTACTGCCACTTATAATACGTGCTGATTGAACATCTATCGTTGAATAACTGCCACAAGCTATAAACGAGAACATTAATGGAAAATCTATGCGAGAACAAGCAATAAGTAAAATAATAAATTTATATTACATTCTTCTAATAATAAAGGAATAAGAAAAATGGTAATCTAGAGGAAGTGATTTATGGGGCAGCTGTGTATGGAGACATGGGAGCATTGGATGACGGAGTGTGACGGAGGTTGGATGAAAGAGGCGAGTAGTAGGGGGAGAAGGTGAAGAAGCTGCTTCAGCGAGACAGGGAACGGAGCTGAAACACTAAAAGCGGTAAAAGAGAAATTAGAGAAATGTAATAACGGATAAATATAATATGAATACTTACAGAATTCTTGGCATGTTAGAGAAATTAAATTATCACATTCGTCAGTCTTTTCCAACAGTGTCAAAACATTTGCGCTATACTGCAAACTTGATTTCAATTTATAGAAAGTTTTGGTGATATTTAAACCACTAATATGCGGGAGTTTCTCAGTTAGCACAGAACTTGAAAAACCTAGACTGCGACATACCGAATCTGAATGTGTTGAATTCCACAGATCTGCACAAACTGAATGCCAGGTATTGTTGGCACTTTGTACCTACAAATAAATTTATAATTATACAGGATGTTCAAATTAAAGTCGGCACTATTGCCAACTTTGTTACTATTAAAGATACTATGTTGGTTAAATTACCAAAGTGGTAGCGCTTTTTCTTCCGATTACGATGTAAAATTTTAAAAACAGTTGAACTTTTTTTTAAATGAAATACCCTGTATATTTATGTAGCAGCGGGTAGAAAATGAAATTTTGCGCAAAATCTTCTTATACTACTATATACCAAGAATGAAAAACAAAAGAGCTACGACGAAAATGCGACTCGCAATTGTTTTTTTTGAGTATGCCATTGTAATCAGTAGAAAAAAATAAACATTCTTGATGTATTGACCAACACCGTAGCTTCTCTACTAACGAAGTTATCACATGTGCGGTGACCTGTATTAATATCGTCGTAGCTCTTTTGTTTTTCATTTTTGGGATATAGTAGTATAAGAAGATATTGTGCAAAATTTCATTTTTTACCGACTGCTACATAAATATACAGGGCATTTCATTAAAAAAATGTTGTTTTTTTTAATATGTCGAAAACGCGAAGTTCAA
Organism: Lethrus apterus; assembly: GCA_018397195.1. Taxonomy (NCBI): domain Eukaryota; kingdom Metazoa; phylum Arthropoda; class Insecta; order Coleoptera; family Geotrupidae; genus Lethrus; species Lethrus apterus. Next base: position 15,432 of record JAFFZR010025287.1, on the reverse strand, counting down.
TTGTTTTTAAAATTATACCATCGCAATCGGATGAAAAAACGCTACCACTTTGGTAATTTAACCAAAATGGTATCTTTAGTAGTAACAAAGTTGGCAATAGTGCCGACTTCAATTTGAACACCTGTATATAAATGACAAAATGTTATATTTATACCATTAAATAACTGTTGTTAGTTTGTTGCTCTTCATGAAGATGTTCTTCAATTTTCATACAGTTCCATTCATCTGATTGATCTGAACACTGTTCTATACCATCACAACGATGCTCTGCCTTAATGCATCCTCCACCCATTGAACATTTAAATTGATCGATTCCACAATCTGTTGATTATTTTATGTATTTCGATCCATACACTTTAACTGTGTCAAATTTCGACTGCAGTTCTGACTTACCACATAATTTTTCATCATCATCATTTAAGCAATCTGATGTTCCATCACAACGCCAACTAAATGGTATGCAAGTGTCCTGGTGTACACAGTAAAATTCATTATTATCACAAGAAGCTTGATGGCAATTATGTTCGTCATTACGATGAGGGCACTGAGCCCTTCCGTCACACTTCCAAGAAAGTGGAATACAACGTCCACCACTTGAACAAGTAAATTCATCAAAATTACATGCCCATCTTTCTGCAAAATAAAATAAAGATTAAATCTTTAAATTAAACTATTTACAAATATTTACCACAATTCAGTTCGTCACTTCCATCATTGCAGTTTAAAATACCATCACAGACCAAGTGACGTTTCAAACATTGACCGCTTGCACACTGTAATTTGAAAATGAATTTATGTGAAATAAAAATCATAAAACTCACTTGGAAGTTATTCGGACAACCTTCTTGTACACATCCTACTTCGTCAGATGAATCAGAGCAATCATCGACAGAGTCACATCTGTCGTTTCGTGGGATGCAATAACTTCCATCTTTCAAAGAAGTACCATTTGCACATTGAAATTGGCCAATTGCACATCGTGAGAATCCTGTTAGAACAAAACCTTCTGTAACCGGTTTCACATTGTCATCTTTTGATTGCAAGCTTCCTTTACTGGTAAAAGATCTGTCTTCAGAACGCTTTCCCAGAAAATCTGACTGCTTCTCAGCCTTTAATTTCTTCTCATATAATTCCTTTTTCTCATTATATATTCCTTTTTTCAGTGTTTTATCAAATATCGGTTTTACGGTAGTCTCTCCAAAATATTCACTAGCATATTCCGCATTTGCAAACGATTTAGAATTTTTATCAAGATCGGAACTTTCACGCAAATTATGAATGTCGTTAATTTGATGATTGAATTTTTCCAATACGCTTGATTCTTCGTTACTAATAATGTTTAAGTTATTTGGATCATCGTCCAATTTATTAAAACTTTCGTCGTCAGCTACACGTTTCTTATCAAATTTTGAAATTTCTTCTTTTTTTGGTAATGGTATTACAGATAAAAGAGCTTCATCATCACCACCAGGTTGAATAATATCACTTAGAATTGTTGTTTCTTCGGTATTTTCTGTCATTTCTATATTTTTGTCCGTTGGTTGTTTGATCAAAATATTAACAGGTGTCGTTACGTCTGAAATAATTTCTGATACTTCATATTGTTGAGGCGTTTGAGAAATATTTTTATCGGTTGTATTAATATCGGATACATTTTGCTTAATTAGGTTATTTGTTTCAATTGGTGTAGTAATAATTGAATTTGTTATATTTTCTTCAGTAAAATTAACTTTTTCTGTAATGGTTTGAATCATTTCTGCTCGAATTGTCGGCATGTCTTCAATTCTGATATTATGACCTTTCACACCGACAGCACTGCGGTCTCTGGGTTGTTTGAGACCATTGGTTGTTGTCTCCATAGCTATTAAATCCTCAGTACTTGTGTTGGCATCTTTCAAGTAATCATTATTATGAATTACATTCTCTTGACTTTCTGTGTTTGAGATTGTTATGTCGTTTTGTTCTTCATTTTCAATGGCGTTTGTTATTTTATAAATATTTTGTGCGGTGGTTTCACTTTCTGTATTATAAATTGTTGTGTTTTCTTCATAATTTACTGGTTTGTTTGTTCTATGTTCATTATCACTGGAAACATCATCAATGTTGTTGATCAAATTTTCATTTTCAATATTAGTTGTAGTCTCTATATCAGGTAAAGAAGTTTCAACAGCCTCGTGAGATTCCTTGTCCAAATGTTCAAAATATTTATTACTGTGAACGTTATTTAAAATATCAGGACTCAATGATAAATGAACACTTTGTGTTTCAGGTGTTGTCGTTTCAAGAATTTTATTCGTTGTTATGCCAATATCAGAAATGTTATTAATATTTTCATTATCTTTTTTAACTTTTTGCAAAATCACAGATTGGGTCGTTATTTCAATATGACTGTTTGTGTCATTTTGTTCTAATTTATCAGATTGTAAGGGTATTACAGAAATGCTAGCATCCGTAGGATTAAGATCAAATGGATTAGTTACATTCATCTGGTCATCATCTAATCTTGGATGCTTCAACGGAGTATAATTTTTCGCTTCTTGATGCATTTCTGATTCATTATTCAGAATGTAAGGATAGTGATCCACGTCATGATGTAACGTATGTATTAAAGTATCATTTTCAATATCTGGTAAAAATGGGGACATGTGCTCTAATGTAATCAAACTTTCTGTTGTGTCAATATTCTTAATATTTTCTTGAGATTCAGTTGAGTTCAGTAATCTAGGCACATCAGAATGCTGCGTTGTAAATTCAGCTGTGCTTTCCGTATATTCACTGAAATTTTTAATAAGGCTTCCTTCATGAGTCTCATTATTTATCACAACTGATAAGTGATCGTCATTTTCAACTGTACTGTTAAGTATAGAATCAGAATTATTTAAGTAATTATATGCTTCAGTTTCTACGAGTCCTATTTCAGAGTTTACTGTAACAGGAAACGTGTGTTCATTATTCCGGATTTGATCTGTTGTAAATGTGATTATCGATAAATTTTCATTTTCAGGTTTTTCAGTTGAGCTAAATTCTTTCATTTGGTCATTTATGACAACACTTTGTAAAGTGGTAAATTCTTGGCTATCAACAAGTAAATTTTCTTGTTTTTTGAAATCCATTGTTGTGGAAATTGAATTTTCTTTCACCATATCAGTTTCTTCTGTATATGTAGCTATACTTTCATTCTTTTCCATAGAGTTTTCAAAAATATGTTCATTCAATTTTTCTTTTTCAGTAATTTCATCAATGTTTTCTTGTGCATCGTCTAATTTGCTTTGTCTCCCTCTGTCTAAAATATTTTTAGTTGAAATATCATTCGATTTTAAGGTAGTCGGAGACATATTATCCAAATTAGTATCGTTCATTTCTAATGTTGTCACACTATCGATATTAGTTTTGGGTAATATTGTTGACATGTTTGGTTGTAAAGTATTTGATTCGTTGTTTGCTTCATATCCATCTTCAATTTGTGTAATCTCATCATCAGTTTGATTTTGTTTAAATACCATGGATTCATTAAATTGTTCCAATTTCGTTGGAAGCTCTGTAGATAGATCTAACATTATTGTTGTATGCAAAATTTCTGTGTTCTCAGTTGATATTTGAATGTCAGAATCTTGTAGTTCTGATACGTTTATATTTTCATGAGTGAGTTCATTTTCATGTTCAAGGTCTAATTTCATATGCACTGATCCATTATTTGGTTCAGAGAGCGTATTATTTTCTAAATGTAATGTATGCAATATTGTAGTATTAATTTCATGTGATGGAGACATATCAGAAATTGTTGTATGTTCAAAAATTTCAGGTTTTGATGTTATTTCACCGACTAATTCTGGATTTTTTGTGGATTCAACGTTGCTTTCCGATAATAATACAGGAGAAGTCAATTCTGGTTGTAAAGTTATTTTGATATTTGAAAAATCTGCTACAGTTGAAGTTTCAGATTTGTTATAAATTTCCAGTTCGTTTATAAAATGTTCGGTCTCATTCTCAGCGTCTCCAAATTCATGAGATTTTATATTATGTTCAGATTCAGAAGTATTATTTTCTGTTTGAAAAACATGCTCTGGACTCAATTCTTGTCGAGTGGTTATTTCAGGCTTTTGTTCAGGTTCAGTGATAGATTGTGTGGTGCGGGCTTCCCCGAAAGGTTGTTGTACTGTATTTTGTTCCGATGTACCATCATAATATTCTGAATTCGTGGTGATCTCAAATATTGGTTCAGATTTTAAAGTTGTTTTATTAGTCATATTATCAACACGTAAATCTGGTACGGTAGTTATTAGAATCTCTGTAGTAGATTCAACTTCTTCTGTATTGATCGATAGTAATGTGGTTGTTTCCAATTTTACATTTTGTTCAGTTTCTGAATTTGGTTTAGGCTCTGCAGTTGGTTCTGGTTCTGTGCTAGTTGGGTTTTCTGAATTTGACACGAGCTCTGTAATTACTTGGGGTTCTGTCGTTGGTTCATGGTTTGCATTTTTTTCAAGTTCTGGTTTTGGTTGTTGTGTTGCATTTAATTCTGGTTCAGCATTTGGTTCTGGTTCAGCATTTGGTTCTGGTTCAGCATTTGGTTCTGGTTCCGCGTTCGGTTCTGGTTTTGCACTTGGTTCTGTTTCTGCACTTGGTTCTGTTTCTGCATTTGGTTCTGTTTCTGCACTTGGTTCTATTTCTGCATTTGGTTCTGTTTCTGCACTTGGTTCTGTACTTGGCTCTGGTTCCGGTTCTGCATTTGGTTCTGGTTCGGCACTTGGTTCAGTTTCTGTATTTGGTTCAAGTTCTGTACTGTACTGTGTATTTGATTCAAACGCTATATTTGGCTCAGATTCAGTACGTGACTTAGGTTCTGCAGTTGAAATAGGTTCTACAGTAGTTTCTGGTTCAGCGGTTGGCTCAGGTTCTGCATTGGGCGAGGGCTCCACTTTTAAACTTACGTCATGTTTCATATTTATTATTTGTTCTGTATACGATTCGTGCCCTACGTTTGATTCAAGTAGTGTATTTGATTCAGGCTGTACATTTGATTCCGGCTCTGAACTAGGTTCTGGCTCCGCACTAGGTTCTGCCGCAGGTTCCGGCTCTGAACTAGGTTCTGGCTCCGCAGTAGGTTCTGACGTAGGTTCCGGCTCTGCAGAAGGTTCCGCCCCTAAACTAGATTCTGATGCTGGATTAGATTTCGGTTCTGGACTAGGTTCTGAAGTAGGTTCTGCACTAGATTCAGGTTCTGCAGTAGATTCAGTTTCTGCATTAGATTCAGATTCTGCATTAGGTAACAGATCTACATTAGATTCAGGTTCTGCAGTAGGTTCAGGCTCTGTACTGGGTTCAGGCTCCGCAGTAGGTTCAGGTTCTGCAGCAGGTTCCGGCTGTACAGCGGGTTCATGTTCTGCTATATGTTTAGGATTTGCATTAGGTTCAGTCTCCGCGCTAGATTCGGGTTCCGCGCTAGGTTCTGGTCCCGCGCTAGGTTCGGGTTCCGCACTAGGTTCCGGCTCCGCACTAGGTTCTGGCTCCGCAGTTGATTCAGGCTCTGGACTTGGTTTAATATCTGCGCTTGGTTCTGCATTACTTTCTGGTTCTATACTAAACATTCTATTTGCTTGTATAGGCTCTGGAGTTGGTTCTGCATTAGAAACGGGTTCTGAACTGTGATGGTAATTCAACTCATTACCAAAACTTTCTTCAGGTTTGCTAAATTTATAATCACATGTTTTGCCGTCCGACTTTAAAACTTGATCATCAGGACATTCACAAACAAAGTCCATACGTTTGTAATCGAACGAGCACAAGTGTTCACAGTTATTATTTTGAATTTGGCACAAATCGATGATTTTTTCTGCGGTCATCGTATTGTCAGATATGTGATATTTATTGTCCAGATATCTATTGTTTTCTGATAAAACGTTATCCAATTCAGAAATATAAATCTTTTCATTAATATCTACTTTTTGCATGTCATCTTTAAATATCCACCCAATACGATATTTAACTATTACACTTCCGGGCCTGCAAAATAAACGAGCAAATAGATAATTCTGTATGATGATGATAAAGTTTACTTACATAAATTCTAATACTTTGACTTCAATATCAGACGCGCCGTAGTTGAGTTCGTTTGAGTTAATCAAAATCGATTTCAAATTGTTCTCGATGTCTTCAGATAATTCGTTGAATTTTGTAGAATTTTTAAACAACAATTCTGGGTTAAATTGTAGATTGTCGACGATCAACTGAGATTCCAGTACACGTGGTACTAAAAAAGAAAAATTATATTTGGTATTCGCAAAAAAATGAATTAATGAAAATATTTTTCAGTTGTGAAATGGAAATGGAATACCAACTTTGTATAATTGAGCTGTCCGTTGATATAAGATTAGGAACGGTACTTATGGGCAAGCCAGGCGTTAACGGTTCGTTTCCGCTCGAAACACCAAAAACACCGGCACCTTTTACGTCCTGATTATCTGAAGTCGAAGATCCTCCAAAATGTCTCGCGGATATTTCCGGAACGGGTTGGGCTTCTTGGTTTCCAATAATTCCAACTGTGAACATTAAATAAATATTTTTTTTATAGGGATCCAAGCAAACAATAGGTTATGCAAGATATACATGACATCAATCTCATCATGATTGACTACGATTAACGTTATTATGTGTGTATAATATGTTATTATTGTACGATGCTCTTTTATAAGACAATATGTGCATAAAATGCTGAGAAATAGGCAGCTTTAAAATTCACATGCGCAACAATAAATAATGTTCGATTTATGTCATGTAACTTAGATGACTCCCAAGAAATATTGTTACGAATGTGTAATTTTAAAATAATATATTTGTTATTAAAAAGCTGAGGGGTGTTACAACAATAATGCTATAATCTTTTCTTTAAAAATCATATAAAAATTTCGAAATTATCGCCAGTTTGATCATCTCCAGTTGGTTTTTCCTTCACTTTGATTTTGCAAACGCTCTTTCACCAAATACATCGATGTATCTTTAATTCCCACAAAAAATCCCTCCCACACATAAATCTTGCTAGTATTTATTGGTATTTAATTCTTCCTTTCTTATTTAGATCTTATGAATTCTTTTTCTTTATACTGTTAATTGTGGTTGAAGCAAACATTAAAATTTTCTTGACAATCCACTTCTTTTTCCTTCATAATTTCGCCGATAACCTTGCCACATTTCATACTGTTTACACTTTAGTTTCCTTTCCTCATTTACGTCCATATTTTTTTAAAGTTTCTATATTCTTGCTGCTAATAATTAATTAACTAGTTTTCAACTTGAGTTTTCATGTATGTACGTTAGCTGAAATTTTTTATGAAAAATATCGACTTCCATCAAGACATTGCAGCAATGGCGTACCTAAGAGGATACAAGGATCAATTATGTTGGACCTTTATTATTATTTTTGTTTTGTTGTTGTGCAGAATCATCGGTATTCATTGGTATACATCATGGAAAGAAGAAGGAGTGGCCGTCTTCGAGATCTTGTCAGCTTTTATAAAAATCATTCCATTTTTTGTATAAAATTTAATATGGAATTAATAACCGAATTATATATTTCCATCGTTGTTACAATAATAAAAAAATGACAGTACTTACTCTTGATGATAAAAATAATAAATTAAGGTTTTGATTAGGTTTTGATTTTTTTGATGTGTTTGCTCTTCCAGTATGTACATATTTGAAACAAATACTGGATGGGATCTGTAGGGTGGGTTTAGACGAATTGGTGTGGGGAATGTGTCGGATGGGGAGATGGAGAAGATAGAGTATGGGGAAGGAAATGGAGGAAGGCTATGGATGAGTAAGGATCTGGGTTGGGCCCATTCAAGCGGACTAAGAGGATGTTGTTGGAGAGGTTATTGTTTCTTTTTTTTTTTTATTTGGAATTGTGCTTGTGTTTAAAAATACCTTTCAAAAATTTTGAGAATCGTATGTTTCAAAAGATGTGCTTACCTGCCGCCAAAATTCCAACAATAAGCGCCGCCGCCACTATAGCCAAACATATACCCCAACACAGACATTTATTTCGTTTTTTCTTGTTCCTTTTGTCCATAGTAACGTATAATTTTTCTCCTCTGAAACATAAATAAATCAGTAGCAAAATTATTAGTTTGTACCAATAAAAAATTAAATTAAACAATAAATATTTCCATATTTTTTGTTGGTACAAACATGTGTAAGTCGTGAATTTAGCATGATTATTAGCTTTGTGTGTTTTTTGGTGAGGCTTTCTACCCAGGTTAATGCGCATAGCGGGGTTTATTACACCAACACCCAGTCAGACCACTAACCAAAATTTCACTCTAGGTTGGATAATGCAATGATTTGTATTGAAAATGGTTTAAAACGATACAAAAGCAAACAAGAATTTTGAAAAGCAACTTTTCAAAAAACTGACTCATTATATCGATGAGTTTGTCCAACCTAAAGTGAAACAACTTAAACGGTACCCTAGACCATGGTACTTAAAATGAGGTGTGTGGTATGAGAGAATGTTGGTACCGTGGATGCTCTAATGCCATGAGCCAGTCTGGGTAGTCCAAAACCCCGCGTTCAGGTCTGGTTACGGATAAGCCAAAGTCGTCTACGCCCGATGTTGCCACTGAGTCAGCAAATGTCACGCTGTTACGACCCTTACGAGTTGAACTGTCGAAAGGGAAGAACATAAATTGACTTATCAATAATTAGTTCAGTTTTTGTGTGATGTTATTATGAGATGAGAGTGACGTGGATTTCAGATATATGTGCATTTATATTACGATCCAAATGTATGAATATGAATTCGATTTGTAAATACATATTTTTGTAACTATGCATTAGCCAACCTATTAAATTACGTGATGAAAGAGTTATGTCTTCTAAATGATAATCTCTATAAATTATAGAATAATTATAGAATTTAAAAAATTATATCAACGAAAAAAATATCACGGAAAACCACAATCCAGTTTTTTTAATAAATTTTTTTTCTCGGCGATAATCCTTTCGTCCACATTTATTTGCTTATAAATGATGGATTTTTCTCTCCCACTTATTTCAGTAATTTCTACAATTCCTTTTTACTTTCTAGCTTCCTGGCGTATGAACATTAGAAGTTTCACATGCAACACAGTTTTCTTCTCTTTCCTTCCAAACATCTCACATCTTCCATTTAATGCTTCAGTTAAGGTATTTTCACTTCAATTCCCTTCCTTCAGGTACTTTTGATATTTTTGATTCCATATATAATTTTTGTTTAAAAATCCTTTCTGTGAATACATCTCTCCAACTTTCTTTATATCCATATATTTTATTCTTTACTATTTATCTATTTTCTTCTATTCTCTTAACCATTTAGTACTTTTATAGAAATTTAATTTCGTTTATTTCAGTCAAAGTCTTCTTCCCATCTTTTATAAAAGTATTCAGAATTCACTAATTAACAACTTCCTCTTTCAGTGTAAATGTTTTTCGTAGCTTTAGGTTTTTGAACACATTATTTAATTTTTGATAAAATGTCTTCAACAAATATTTTATATGGCCACCACTGACACATCACATATATTCTCAGTTGTTATTTTAAACATAAAATCATCATTCTTTTGTTTACCTGCCGTGCTCTGCATCTTATAAAAAGTATATTAAGTATTATGTTCTAATTATTCGCTATCTACATGTTCCTTATATACTTCTGGACTGGACATATTCCACAGTTATTTTTTTATTTCTTTCTTTTTCTTCATTTTGATTTTTCGGCCTTTTATCTTTTGCTTTTAAGTTAATATAATTCTTCTTGTCTTAGTTTGGATGCAATTAAGTCGCAAAACGTTTTCTGCAATTTAGTTTCTAATTATTTTATTCATTCATTTTTTTTCATATTTAAAGTCTTTCATGTCTTTAATATATACCCTTTCACACTTTCTTTGTACTTGTATTTTTCCATGTTCTCCTATTTTTTCTTTTTTCTTATAATATAAGACTAAATATACAACTTTAAAAGGATAATAACAAGGATAATAACAAATGTAAAATGTAAAACAGTTTGATTATTTTGAGTAACTACAAATAGGAAAAGTGATGAGGATAATGAAGTGGAAAAGAGAATAACGAAGTTATATAGCAATGGGAAGTCTATGGAAAATGATGAAGGCGAGATTTCTAGGAACAATGAGAGTATACAGAACGAAAATCAGAGTTGTTAGTTATGGATTCTCAACAAACTAAAGCCAAACTAAAGATCTGAGAAAGAAGGATCTTAAGAAGAATACTAGGAGAATAAAACAAGGCGACGGACAATGGAGGGAAGAACAAATAAAGAACTTGTAGACACCTACCAGTATCCCAATACCGTACAAGCTGTTAAAGCTCGAAGGGCCAGTTGGTTGGGACATTCTCCCGAATGGCTCCTCAAAGAATCACGAAAAGAGCGCTTTTAGTAAGATCCGGAGGAAAACGAAGCAGAGGAAGGCCACCGAGGAAGACCGAGGAAAATGTGGCTGCAAGCAGTGAAAGAAGGTCTCAGACATGTCGGGGTTCAAAATTGGAATAAGCAAACAAGGGATAGGAAAAAATGGCGAATGATTATAAAGAAAATTGAAACCATGAGCCTATAAGGCTTGTAGTGCTCTTATACAGGTGTTCAAAGTTATCTGCGCACTATTGCTATCTTCGTTATTTTTGGAGCTAAAGAGTTGGTTAAATTAACAAAGATACAGTGATTTTTCCGCTTTCAATGCTTCACACAAAAAAACAATTCAGCATCACATTTCAGAGCCAACTCAGATAATTAGATTTTTTTAAATGGAACACCCTGTATATTTATGTAGCACAAAATCTTCTTATACTACTATAACCCAGAAATGAAAAACAAAAGAGCTACGACGACATTAATACAGGTCACCGCACATGTGATAACTTTGTTAGTAGAGAAGCTACAGTGTTGGTCAATACACCAAAAATGTGTAGTTTTTTCAAAAAAAAAAAATTTTTTAATTGATAAAAAGTTAAATTTTACATAGAATACTCTTCTAATAGTACAATCGTAAGATGAAAGGCCAAATTTTAATATAAAATAAGTAAATGAGTATCAAAGCAAGCAGTTCGAAAATGCGACTGGCAATTGTAATCAGTAGAAAAAACTACACTACACTTTCATTTCTGGGTTATAGTAGTATAAGAAGATTTTGTGCAAAATTTCATTTTCTACCGACTGCTACATAAATATACAGGGTGTTCCATTTAAAAAAATCTAATTATCTGAGTTGGCTCTGAAATGTGACGCGCAATTGTTTTTTTTTGTGCGGACCGTTGTAATCAGCGGAAAAATCACTGCATATTTGCTAATTTAACCGACTCTGTAGCTCCAAAAATAACGAAAATAGCAACAGTGCGTAGATAACTTTGAACAGCCTGTATATACAGGATGGGATTAAAGTATGGAATATTTAAAAAAAAGCGAAAAACGCTGAAATATGTCGATTTTATTTTTTAAAAATTCGATTCACCTGCCGACTTTCATTTGTTTTGTAGTTATGACGTCATCACAAAAAATTTTAAATTACAATCTTTTTTTTGTAATAGAATCCGAACAAATGTTCAACTCGTCATAAAGGGAAGAAAAATCACTATCGGATTCCACTACAAAAAGTCTATGTTGTCATTTAATTTTTCGTGATGACGTCATAACTACAAAACAAATGAAAGTCGGAAGGTGAATCGCACATACTAATGTGTACTTTTAAAAAATAAAATCGACCTGTTTCAGCGTTTTTTTAAAAAACCGGTGAGTTCGCTTTTTGTAAATATTCCATATTTTAATCCCACCTGTATATACATTTTCGTTATGTAGAATGTGTTTTGCGAAAAATAGGAAAATGGGGACAATCTTTACTGTTTTTAATTTTAGGAGAATATAGACGCCTGTATATTGAAATACAAATTTTATCTTATATTCAAAATAAGCACATTAAAAAAGAAAATCTATTGAAAATCCACAAACATTTTATTTTAAACATACTACTTATTTGTTTATTTCGAAATGGTTAACACTCCAATAAATAATTCACAGTGCATCTAAATTTACTTATTCATCCGTTTCGTACTTTCGCTTTTATTGTTTATTATGGACAACTTGTACACACAAAGCTTTACTGAATTTTTATTTTTATTACGAATGAATATTTGCATAAATGTCATTTGTGGATAGTGAAAGGATGTTTGTTTTATAACGATCGTTTAAGAAGAGCAATTATTTCCTAAACTAGATAATTAATTATATCACATTACAGGAAAATAATACGTAGATATTATGCAAAATCGTTGTAATTTAGATGCATGCAATAAATATCTTTAAATGAAAAGTTTAAGTGATGTTTCTTGTGAAATGGATTTAATGGGATGTTTAATAGAATGATAATTTTTATAATCGAAAATGTTGCGTTCAAAAAATGGCACAGTTGTAAAAGTATGCCGGTGAACGCCAATATAAATGCAATTGTTATACCACGGAAATGTGATGCAACGATGTAATTATAATTTCCATTATAATTAAAATACCAAAAAGGTATGTAATTTTTGAAGGATTATTTTTATTAAATTGTAAGATGTAGTATGTGTGCATAAATTGCATATGAAAGTACTGAAACCATAATTTATTTGAAAGAATAAATACAAATAATAATATAAAAATATTATAATATTTAATAAAAAGCAAAATTCAAGCATTAAATTGTGTAGTAACTTACGTCAATTTTAAATATTCGATTTTCACTCTGTTTGTATCATGTTTGTAAGAATGTGGAAGTGACTTTTTTAATCTTAACAGTCGATATCCATCCCCGGTAAATAAACAATTTTATGATTCATTCATGGTTACGGTGCGGCGCGGCGCGGCGTTCCCCCAAAGATTAAGTATTCTACGAAAAGTACAACCGTTCATTTGGTTACTACTCTTTTTTTAACTATTCTTTCTTTGAGAGAGACTTTAAAATCCTTTTTAATTTTACTGCGTCCAACAAATGGGCAACACTTTTTCCTATGGTGGTGAACATACTTTGTTTTTAATTGTTGATGATACTATTGTTTAAAATTGGACTCAAATTAAATTATTCTTTTATTTTTAAAAATAATTCAAGAAATTCTTCTTTTTAAGGCTTTGTTTCTACACTTTTTATTAACAAAAATTTGATTGAAATTAATTCTAATCATGATTTAATAAATTAATTTAATTAAATTTCTTTAATTAAAAGTCGTTGGATTGAATCCAGCTTACAAAAGGTTGGATTAGACCTTCGAATATTTTAAAAATTGTGGCATGTTATTTATAGTTGTAAATGTTTAAAAAGTTATCTTTATATTTTAGGGCTTTCAATCAATAAAAGAAAATTAAGGTTGGGTTTGTTATGATAAATTGGGTTGAATTGAACTAACTACTTATTTTGCTTAAATTGATAATTGTCACCGTGTTTGTTTGCTGTCTCCATCAAGAAAAGCCAAACCTTTGGTCTTTTATCAAAATTTGAATCATCAGAAAGATTTGTATTGTGTTGGGTTCATTTTATACCCATTTTTTTTTCTTTTTTTTTTTGAACTGGAAAGCAACTTATTATAATTGTTTTTCTTAGATTGGCAAATTTATTCAATTTGAAATAAAACATAAATCGATTGGTTCGAATCGGTTCGTATTTTGAATTTTTTTCAGTAAGTTACAGGTAAAAGATGCTTGTTTTCAATAATAATAAAATAATATTCAGATGCATATTGAAACTCATGTAAACGTAACTTTACTTAAAGGATATCGTCATTCTTGAATTGGGTTGGGTTGTAATCAGTTAGGGTGAATTTTCTAAAACATCTTCTTTTGGTGATTTATCCTGCCCTTCGGAAAACTCATAGCAGATTTGCTAAGATGGGTTCGTCTAGATTCCGTATACTCTTGTTTGCTTCAGTTATTTTACTGGTTATTTCAAATATTTTTACAATACTTGAAATCAATCATTTCCTCATCTTGAATTGGGTTCGAACCAATTGGGTTTAAATACATGGAGTACAGACAGAGCGAACACTCACAAACAATTCCAGACTTTCTGGTTTTCAAAAAAAATCTAAAGTGAATTGGGTTTGTTGCGATGAGTGAGGTTTGAGCTAGTCACTTCAGCCCAATTTTTGGTGTGTTTGAGTGGATTATTATTTTTTTAAATATATTAAATATATTATAAATATATGACACCTACTTAAAAAGTAGGTACTAAAATGGGTTTATGAATCTGAAACAATTGCATTGATCCTTGTACGTATCCATGGATTAAATTCTATTAGCTTTGACTTTGTAAACTCAACAGCCATTTAATAATTGCGATTACTACTCAAAATTAATAATTTCCTCATCTTTGGGTTTATATACATTAAGTACAGATAGAGGAAATGCAAACAATTCGAAATTTTCTGTGTTTCAAAAAAATCTAAAGCAGAATTGGTTTTCATGCGACGAGTTGGGTTGGAGTACTTCTATAGTTTCTATAATTTTTAATTTCTTCTTTTATTACATTTGAAATCTTTTATTGGTTGAACGCTCAAGAATACGAATATTTTGTAAATTTTGTAAAGGACCACATACAAAAATGTTGTGTGGTCCTTTTTTTAAAGGATCCCCGACATAAATCAATGGAAATAATATACGACCAAATATAAATTTAAAAAATACTACCAAAAGAAAAGATGAAAAAATACTAAAACCAAGATACAATTTAAATAAATAAAATTCACTTATAAACAATTCAAAGACGAATCTTTGAATTCAAGAAAGGAAAATTAGAAATAAAAATGTAAATTGTAAAGCGTATGAAGTGAGAAAAGGGAGGTAGTTAAAAATAAAAGATACAACCTATTTTATTTGTTTGTGGTTAATTGGAGATTATGTAAAAGCATGAGGAACATAGGAATAAGGGCAGAAAACAAATACTGAGAGATAGAACAAAGGTAGAAGGAAACAAAACTGCAGTATTTGAATAAAATAACAAGTAGGAAGAAAAACACATTACAGTGGCTTTTTGCTGTAGAAATTACTACAGCGACGTGTATATGGGTTAGTCAGGGTTGTACGAAGTTATCAAGTAACGGACAATTTTAGAATGAAAGTGGATATGTTGAAAAAAGGAAACCGTTGGAAAAATCGTCCACTGTAGTGACGAAGATGATGAAGATGAAGTATGAAGAAAATTACTGTTCTACGGGGTGTCCCCGAAAGGTCTGTACATATTACACATATTCCTGAGGCCAAAATAGGACGATTTAACCCAACTTACCTCTATTCAAAGTTGCTTCGTTTAGCTGCTAGAGGGATGCAAATGTCCTGAAAAGAAATCGTTTTTTCGAGAAAACTTTCTAACGCTTATCGCGATTGGGACCAAATTTGGTATGTGGATTTGTACTAAAAGAAAG
>JAFFZR010025285.1:0-14068 GCA_018397195.1 Lethrus apterus | reverse complement strand
AAACATTGATTTTTTTTTTATTATTTTTGCTTGTAGAATACGCTCCTTGAGTTTGATGCGATCCTCACGACTCACCCTGTATATTTGTTTGTTATTTGTTTGTTATTTCTTCTTTATTTATAAACCTTTTCATATAGATCTACTTTCATTCACGATGAACCTTCGCAAAATAGCCTACCCTGATCTACTCTTCCCCATTTTCAAAATAGCCTATCCTGATCCACTCTTTCCCATTTTAATATCAATACTCAGTATCATTTTCCCTGAAATCATATTTCCTATCTATTTTATCAACTATTTATAATACACCTGTTCCCTTTAAATCCTAATGGAGTTTCTGGAAAACTATAATCTGGAGATCACCGTTTTAGCTTAAAAAACCCTTTTCAAACCATTATAACACACTTTTTCCACCACAGATGTGGTGTACAAAATAATGCTTCTCACTATTTTCTTCTTTAAGAATTCTGAACATTACTTTACGTAACCAAATCACATCCCCCCCCCCTTCTTTCATTGTATTCCAAGTTATCTTCTTTACATTGCTTTGTTATTTGCGTTTTCCCAAATACAAATATAACATTAATTGTTTATATTATTGTTTAAAACAAATTCCTAATACATCCACTTTACCATTCCTTCTGGCCAATTTGCTTTCCATATCTCACCAATAAACAAAAAAATGACAACGTTTCCATTATTTAAGTCCTTTTAGTACATAATACAATTGTTTTCTATTGGATTTCTGTTCTTTTCATCAACCTAAAAGGTATTAAAAATCATCCCTTCGTCCTTGTAAGCGTAACTTACTTCGCACTTTCTTTAATCTATTATTATTGACTTCTTATTCTTACTTTTTTAATTTAAGATTCAAATAAATAAGATATATTTTCCAAATGTATAAGAACAATTATGTTTGATATTTTTGAAACAACAATTTTATTTTGAAAAACATTTTAATTTCATTCGCATATCATCCATGGACTGGTTTTGGACTTTTGTCTTCATTAGCATAACTGAGGAAATACGCAGAATATCGCAGTGTAAACATTAAAACCGCGAGTTTAGTCAAATGATTAATTTTACACAGTTTAATTAATTTTATATTTAATATGTATCACCATAGGTTTAAATTGTGTTATTCTGTTATCAATAAAAATTTCAGCACGGGTAATTAATAGACTATAGATGTAAATATTTCTCACCTTTCCTTACAATGATGTGTAAAATAATTTTATTCAAACAATAAACATGGAGCGAATTTTTAGAGAACTAATACTAAGAAATTCAAGTCACGTTAAAACGTTTTTAAATTTCGAGTCTACTTTTTCCTTATTGACGATAATTTCTTGCTAATAGAAAATAATATGTGCTAGCCCGATATTGAGTATGCAAAGTTTGAATTATGAACATGTACGAATAGGGGGCATGGTATAATATACGTTGTTAAGTCATACAATTAAAAGTTTAGAAAATTCTTATATTTTTTCATGAAATAGAGCAATAAAAAATGATTTTATTTCCTGTGTTTTTATGTCATTATTATATTATTATTAAATATTTGTGCCCAAAACAAACATGAAATAATCCAGAAAATCATTCTTACAACAAACATCTCTATTTCAAATTTTTGGGACTTTTACCGTATTATAAGTCTAAGATAAAAAACAGCAAGCCGGCTGCAATTTATATCTCGCGTCGATTGTAAAACTATAGTTAAAGTTAATTAAGTGGATCATTTTCGATCTCATCGTAATTATAAATGAAAAAATACGAAATCAATTGTAACATTTGTTGTCCGAAGGCTATAAAAGTAATAAACATAAAAATTGATAATCATATAATTGTAGAAAAGTGAAAAGTGAAAAGATTTAAACAATTCAGTTATGTAAAAAATTTATTTACATAACTGCATGTATACAAATTTTAATTCTGGATATAATTTAAGAGGAAGTAATGTTATTTCTGAACATATGAGTAGGATAAACTTTTCGACGTGGTAAAATGAACACACCGTCCTGCATATTTCCACATTTTCCGCAGGAAGCATTCCGTAATTTAATGATTATTTTTCTACGGTTTTATCTTATTTATGTGAAAAATTCGTGATTTCTTTAAAACAAATTTTAATTATTATTTCCGGTATAACAACAAATCTTAATTTAAGTGAAATACCGGATACGTGATACATGATTACTTATGTTTTTTTTTTTGGTAAATTGGTAATGCAATTAACTTGTATAACTTGAAATCTTCTAAATAAAAACAACCCGTTGCTATTCACAGTTACCCCTAAACCAGCGGTCTTCAAACTTTTTCAATTCATGGAACCTTTATGAATATTAAAATATTTAATGGAATCTCAAATCTCCAAAATTTATTTTATTCGATTACTTTACACATTTAGAGAGAACTTTAAAAATAGGTGATACCTGTTATCGACGGTCTTGAAAAAAAATGACTTAATGATAAAATGAATTTAATGGATTTAAGTTACTAGAAACATAACATTTATTTATTCTTGAGGATGCACCTCAAAGCAATTCATCTTCGCTGAAAATGCCTTTGCAAAAGTAATTATCATGAAATGGTTAACTAACATCAAATTTATAAAAATGTATTGTAGTACATATTTCTTTCTACATAATATACGGGGTTAGTCAAAAGTATGGAATGGGCGGTTTATTTCCGTAAATACGAACTTTATAACAAAATGTCTTTAATAGAAGTTTTGTTAATAATTATTCTCCATTTCTTAGCCTACTCATTGTTTGTGTATGTCAACGCATTTCCATGGAAACGTTTCTTTTTCTTTTTTTTTAAATGGCAACTAAATGATTTTTTTGCTGATTTTTATTCCTCTTTTTTTTTCTTGAAATGACTTGATATTTTTTTTCATATGCTTTAATAAAGGTCGTCTGATTTGAGTCCACTAGATTTTTTCCTCTGGGGTCATTTGAAAAATAAAATTTACAAAGAGAAACCAGAAAATTTGCAAGACCTGGAAGCAAGAATCAGGCATGAAATGGAAGAAATACCACCTAATTGGCTGCAAAATTCTTTGCGTAATTTTTATGATAGATTAGGTTATTGTCAAGCTGCAGGGGGTCTTCAGTTTCAACATTTTGAGCATTTTCTCTAAAATTTTGTTATTAAAGCATATGAAAAAAATATCAAGTCATTTCAAGAAAAAAAAGAGGAATAAAAATCAGCAAAAAAATCATTTAGTTGCCATTTAAAAAAAAAAAAAAAAACATTTACATGGAAATGCGTTGACATACACAAACAATGAGTAGGCTAAGAAATGGAGAATAATTATTAACAAAACTTCTATTAAAGACATTTTGTTATAAAGTTCGTATTTACCGAAATAAACCGCCCATTCCATACTTTTGACTAACCCCGTATACAAATAATTACATTCTATCGGCAATCTACATACAGTGCGAGTGTAAAGTAAGGAATAAAATTCGTGAAATTTACCTGTTGGCAATTTTCCTCGGACACGTCAATTTTTATTTTTAAATCCCCATCTTTTGTCATAAATTTTACCTTTCTATCACAACCAGTGGCGGCGTAACATTTTCGGGAACATCAACATTTGAACCCCATTGCCATTTAAATTTTTCGAGTTGCACCCCCCCTCGCTTACGCCGCCGCTGGTTGGGATAGAAAGGTAATTTATGCCAAAAGATGGGGATTCAAAAATAAAAATTGACCTGTCCGAGGAAAATTTCCAACAATTAGTGATAAAAATTGAACGAATTTTATTCCTTACTTTACACTCGCTAACTGTATATTTATTTATATTGTAAATATAATATGTTGGAACATCTAAACAAGCTGATCGAGTTGTGTATAAGCAAGCAAGCAGTTGTATAGAGCTTTGTAAACTAAACAAAAAGACTACAAACGTGCTTAAGCGCGAAGCGTATATTTGATTAACTCAACAAGTGCTACATGTTTACGTTTTTCTTCTGAATAAATTAGTATTGTTCAATTGTATTGTTAGGGATATGAACAAAAATATATAGGTAAATAAATAAATTATCGGGCGGTGAATTGCGATGGATTGCTAAGGAATGAAAAGAAAGATTTAGGTGTGAGAGAATAGATGTATTTGATGTAGAAACATTGGTGAGGCATGTGGAGTGTTGCGGTGGAATAATGAAGAAGTGAAGCCTGTAAAGCTGGAGCGGTATTGGAATGATTACTTATTTAATGAGAAGTATATAAATCGGAAAACACATAAGTTGTAGTAGACTAGTATTTGATATGAAACAGATAAATTAACCATCAAAATTAATGTTTAAAAAACTATCTATGACGGATTAATCTAAATTGAAAGTTCTTTTTCATTAATTAAAATTTATGAAATAAAATTTATAACACTAATATTAATTAAAATTACAACTTGTGGTAATTAATACACAAAAATTAACACTTACCACTTAATATTTATCATATAAAAATAAACAATAGAAATTCTGTATTTATGGACATGATTTAACATTTAAAAAGTAACATTTAACAATTAAGAAATGATCAATTTTTATTTTCTTACTTTATTGTTAGGTGTCTACTGTATGGCATGCGTAAACTTAGCTAATTTAGCTAAGATGTGACGTGAAAATAGTCTAGAGTCTAGAACATTAACGAGCATAGACGGCTGCACTTTATTGTAAAAAAAAGGAAATGTCACCACATAATTATCGCTTCCGCAGGATCGTCAAGTTCAGTGTGTGACACGATGTCAGAATATGTCAGAATTATTATTGCATTAACGGCAATCCTCAATAACAATGAACAGAAAAGGATGAACAGCCGAAAAAGCACACGCCGATGAATATTTCTCAGTTGAGGAATAAAACGCCTTCAGCAAAACTTAGAAGGGTGGAATCGTAAAGCAACGGCTAATCGAAAGAGCCTGCACAATGCGGTAACAGCCGTAACAGGATATTCAAATTTCCTGCAGATGCAAGACTAACCGACAGCAGCAGATTCAGCTGATTTCAAAATGTAAGGTAACGACCGTCATTATGCAGTGTTAAATATTAAGGGTATTTAAGTATTTTATTTTTTAGACAAATTTAAGTATTGATTCCTGATATACAGGTCGTGGCAGTGAAACGGAAAATTTTAAAAGTGTAATAATTTAAAGAGAATTTATGTGGAATATTCCTTTTAAGTTCCGCAATAGTTTGTGGGTGCGTTTGAAAAACTTTATTCTTTAAGCCGTCATCGGGCATTAGCCGAAACTAGCCGCAATAAAAATAATTAACCAACGAGGATGTATAATTGTCACCACCACCTCCCCATCAACAATATACCTCGCTACCAAAAATAGACTTACTTAATCACTTTTAAATCACTTTAATACCAGCTATTTAGAGACGGCTTTTAATAATATTAAAGCTATTTTTAAAGCTGCTATTAACGTTTTAAACTTATTTAAATATATTTTGACGTATGTCAACATGGCTCAAATTGTGCGCGTTGTTGGATTTATCCGTGATATTGTTGAAATTTTCGGAATATAAAATAATGAACCGAGAAACTTTAAAGATTATCAAGATCCGTTTCAAAAGAAGAATTTCGAAATCGATATAGATTGACATACTTAGAACAAGCTTGAAGAGTTGCAAGTATTGACAACGCTATTTTGCGAAAGATAATAAATATGATCATATATTTCTTAAGGGAACATGTCTTCCAAGGATTTTTTTGACGTATGACAGGCCACACTGTCTTGTTGGAAACTGAAATCTTCACCAGAATCAATGTATTGTGCATTCTGAAACTGATGCACAGCTCCACCTCTCGGTGAACGCCGTAACATCAGGCGTCTGATACCTCAGACAAGGAATCTGTAGGTGAATGGACAATCTTCCATTGCTACCCAACAGTCCCGCCAGTGCGCAGACGTCAGTTTTGTGTCAGCTGTCAACAAAATACTTTGACATAACAAGCTTGACACGAATTGAACGCAATGGAAGATTTTTCATTCATCTACAGATTCCTTGTCCAAGGTAGCAGACGCCTGATGCTACGGCGAGAGGTGGAGCTGTGCATTAATTTCTGATTAGAACTGCCGTTGCGGCGATAACCTCACGGGCTCGATATGCATTGATCGCCCAAAAACTAACGTTAGTCTACGGAGCGTTCAGTGCATGTGAAGCTTTTTATGTCAAAGTATTGTTGCATTTTTGGGAGCAAAGATTCTTCTAATATAGTCAAATATTTTTCTTTCTGTCTTTCAATAAAGTGGTGTTTTTCTAGATTTTTAGCGCAGTCGTGTACTACATATCTTTCTTTATTCATTACACAAAGATATAGGTGGTTTTGTTAAAGGGTTTTAGGTATTAATTTAAAAATGTTTTATAACAATATCGTTATTCGTTTTAATTACTCATTCGGTACTTTTGGATATCTGTAGGACAGAATATATGGACCTGATCGAGAAATATAACGCAACCAAATGAAAGCAATTTTCTAAATCAATTGTTTTCTCAAAAAAAAAAAAATAAATAAATAATAATAATAAAATCGTAAACAAAACAATACTCAGTCACGAAATGCATTAAAAATGTGGTTATAAAAAATGGTTAAAATTATCCATTTGTAAATTATATTTTTTGTGTACCTAATTCTTTTTTCATAATTTAAAAAAAAACTTATTACAAAATTACTTAATTATTATGTGTTTTTGTGTCTATATATTTTTTTTCATTATTTCGTTCATATAAATAATTTCTTCAATAAAAACGAAACACATTTTATGTAAAGCTCACCTTCAGCAATTTATGTTATTTCCATGTTAAATTAAACACAAAAACTTAATCTGAAGAAAGAAATAAGATACAATTATAAAATTGGCCACTCGAGTGTGTCAAAGTTGCAACAAAAATACACAATTCAACTTTTTTCTGTTATCTTATCATTCAATTCCTGAACCAAAGGCGATATTTCATCTCTTTGATAATACAGTATACGAGGTGGCGAGATTCGTGCTAAGAAACGACGTTCTTCTTAGTGTGAGTGGGTATTTATTCACGTGTTAGGGGATTGGAAAACACGAACGAGGGTCGAGAGCTTCGCAGGATTGGAAATGTGACATGTCTCGCTCAAGCAACTCCCTCGCTACATTAGATAAGGGTGCTATACATCGAAACTTTCAATCTATAACTTATCTAGAAAAAAAAAATAGAGATACGTTCGCAGGTTATTTGTGCTGTTATTGGTTTGGTTATTTTCTACGTGTATAGATCGAGTTTATGGAATTTAAGAAAGATTTGCAAAATAGGTTCTCCATCCATAATAAAATAACATAAACTCATGACATGAGTGATATATGTATATACATATAGTATGTTATACATAAACATACAATTAAAAGGGTATTAATTAATAACGTCCTATTTGACTGATGACTATTTCAGGGAGTTTGCTAAAATTAAACTAAATTAAATAAAAATATCTTGGACATTTTTGAATTATATATACAGGGTCCTGCATATTAGCTCCGTTCTTCCATTTCTTAATTTGCTGTTACAGTTATAGATTTCTACCAAAGGCAACGTTTAACTAGAGATAAATGGGCATTTCAGGAAATTATTTTTGAATATACAGCGTGTCCCGAAAAAGATCTGTTTGATCGCATGCCATTTTTTTAAATGGGACACCTAGTATCTATTTGCATAGTTCGAAGTGTTTTGGGGGTATCTATTGATTTTTTTTGAATTTGATTCATGCATTCCGCCGTAATTAGCTATTACTTCAAAAAACTTAATTTTACGTACTAATTTTAAAAAAACCGCTGCGACTACAAATATTAAATTTAAGAGTGTTTTTTTGGCATATCTTGTAGCAAGGGTTGACGGATGCTTCAGTCAAAATTTTGTGTCATTGCAATATACAGGGTGTTTACAATTCATTACGACATTACGAGAAATTCATCTTCTAATTTCTCTTTTTTTTCAAATGGATCACCCTGTATCACCCTTTACATGAATATTTTTAGAATTCAATTCTGAAGATTTTTCATGAAATCAAATGTCTTTAGCCGTTTACTAAAAAACAGCAAAAATGGTTAAGTACATGTTCAAATAATATACTTTACACATCATGTCTGCCTGAAAACAAGTTAAAAATATCATGCTGCTATAGTTTTCACAAAATAATAAAACGTGAATGATGTATTGCTTTAAAAAATACTCAAATGTGTGGGGTGGTCCTTATTTCTTTGACGACCATTTAAATGTGAAGCGTACCTACATTTTCTGAGAAACGTACTACCAATTTTTTTACAACAGTTGCCACTTGCCAGAGAGAATATGGTTTCAACATGATGGTGCACTCGCTCATTATACGCAAACAGTGAGGGAACATTTAAATTTAGTATTTCCAAATAAGTCGATAGGGAGAGGCGGACCGCAACAATGGCCAGCAAGATCACCCGATCTCACTAAAATAGAGATGTGGGGACATATAAAGGGCATTGTTTATCGGGAACTACCAACTACTGTATAGAATATGCATGAACGTATTCGAAATGCGTTTCAAAGTATTACAGCCGATATACTAAGAGTGGAAAATTCTTTTTAAAATCGTGTTTGAGTTTCTAATAGAAATGAAAGACATTTTGAAAACTTTTTGTAAAATTAGTTATGTGTTTATTCATACTAATTTATTTTATTATTAATTAAATGTTACAAATAAGAATGTTGGCGATATTTTAGTAAACGGCTAAAGACAGCCATATGATCGTTTTATAAAAAATCTTCAGAATTGAATTCTACAAACATTCACTTAAAAATATACAGGGTGATGAAATATAATGATGAATTTCTCGTAATGTCGTAATGAATGCTTTGGCAATGACACAAAATTTTGTCTGAAGCATCCGTCAACCCTTGTTAAAAGATATGCCAAATAAACACTCTTAAATTTAACATTTGTAGCCGCAGCGGTTTCTTTAAAATTAGTATGTAAAATTAAGTTTTTTGAAGTAATCGCTAATTGCGGCGGAGTGCATGAATCAAATTAAAAAAAAAAAAGTTAGATATCACTAGATACCCCCAAAACACTTCGAACTATGCAAACAGATACTATGTGTCCCA
Organism: Lethrus apterus; assembly: GCA_018397195.1. Taxonomy (NCBI): domain Eukaryota; kingdom Metazoa; phylum Arthropoda; class Insecta; order Coleoptera; family Geotrupidae; genus Lethrus; species Lethrus apterus. The sequence goes on along the minus strand of JAFFZR010025285.1, from coordinate 4,949 downwards.
TTTAAAAAAATGGCACGCGACCACACAGATCTTTTTCGGGACACCTGTATATTCAAAACTAATTTCCTGAAATGCTCATTTATCTCTAGTTAAACGTTGCCTTTGGTAGAAATCTCTAAGTGTAACAGGAAATGAGAAAATAATTTATGTAGTAATTCCGTAAAATTAAAATAGTTTAAGAACATTAATGTAAAAACAGTTGAAATTATTGAAACATAATTTAAACATAAGCATAAGCAAAATGAATTTAAAAATATATAAAAAAGTACGCACAGTTCAGCATTTAGACTTTGAATGTTAGTGTATTTCAAAATTATGCAAAATAGCAGAGGACTTGAGTTAATAACAGTTCATTTTTAAGGACTCATTTAATTAAGAAAAACCAATTGAATGGGAAAATTAAACGGACGTTTAAAATTGGTTTTATAAATAAGTTATATTTTGTTATATAGAATTCTTAACTTAAAAATTAGCAGCTGCATTTCGTCTCATCCGCCCTAAAAGGGAATCATCATTTGATCATATTGCTAATAAGTACGTATGTAATTGATCACGGGGTCATCCATATAGCTTTGCCACTTGTATTAGATAGAGTTTCCTAATTGAATGTATATGATATACTTTCCACGTTCTTATTGGTCTTCCGCTACATTTTCTTGCGAAGTCCCTTGTTTCATATACCTGTCGTACTAGTCTCTTTAGCTTCCTTCATCCTAGGCATTAGAATTGGCTTTATGACCTTCTTTACTCTTTCCACTTTTGCCTTAGTTGGGATTTCCTTTTTTGACAGAAAGTTTGACTTGACTGTGTTACACAATCCTCTTGTCGCCGCATTTCTTCATTTACTTCATCGTCAAATGTTCCTTGCCATTTGACTCAGATTTCCAATTATACTTACCATTTCGCCGCTACCATAAGGAGTAAGAAATCATAAATTCGTTCATAATTCGTCTAAAATACGGGACAGTTACATAAAATTCATATTTTTGGAAAGTAAGACGGTTTTAATGGTGTCACATACAATTATGATTACCATTAAAGAAAAACAAAAGAAGGATGGAAGCGGCGAAGTGATAAGTTTAATTATAAATCTGAGCCAAGTGGCAAGTCAAGTGCCGATGAAAAATGTCTTTATGTTTGAAGTGATTAATGACACTTCATACAGATACAACAATGAAACTTCATTAACGAAGTGCGCGTTTTTTATTAAAAAAAGAAAAAAAACCTTGATATTAACCAGTCGCCTCTCACGGAACAAGGAACTTCCCAAGAGGCACGAGTCCTTTATGGACTTTCGTGTTGGGTTCCGCACGACAACACTGTTTTTTAGCATTTCAATAAAGCTGAACTTACGCGCTATTATAACAACCTACGTGCCTTGAATTACATTCACAAGCCAAACTTTCGAGCACAAATATACACATCTCATACACAATATTATAAAAGTCTCGCAACGTAAATTAGTTCACATCACATTTCGTGTCAGAACAGAACAGCTAGAATGTATATGTAAAATTGAGTATCTGTTGTTATTGAGTAATTTTATTTTTAATTAGGTATAATAAACTTTTGGTAAAATGAAAAATGTTTAATTTTTTTTTTTTTTGGGAAATTGATATGCAAAAGCATCGAATGATTATAACTTGCACAAGGCACACCGTTCAGGTCGCTCATCGACAAAAATAAATGTAGTTATGGGTTTCTGAAGAAAATAGGGCCTTTCTACTCGTAATATGCGTACTTTTCTTCATTTGAGAAATTCTGTTTCGCGAAGATAATCTTAAGTATTGATGAAAGAACACAAAAAGAATGTTAAAACAAATCCATGGTGTTTACTTTAGAAGACATAATACGCTATCAAAAAAGAACTTAAAATGTGATCAAATGGCATAAAAATATACAGGCTGTTCCATTTGAAAAAAAAACGAGTTTCAGTCTTTTAAAGATGCTACAATTCATTTTCAATTTTGAAACATCCTGTATAATATAACGAGGATATTTGGTATTGACTGTTTAACTTGAAGCATTGTTACCATTATGCCAAAAAAACCGCACCGCACATCGTAGCACCGCACACTCACAAAAAAAACTACCTAAATTAATTTTTTTTTTAATAAAAGTGGAATATCTGGAAAACCGCTCAATTTTAGTATGGGGTCTGTGGTATAAACTCTCCTATTTTGTTCCAAGGAATCTGAAAATGCGACGATATACAGGCTGTTCCATTTAAAATAACAAAGTTGTATAACGTACAGGTAAAACTAAACACCCTGTATATTTCAGAATAATTTTATGGTGTAGAGTAGTTGACTCCAAACAACTTTTACTTCAAACATTTTTTAATAAAGTGAATAGGTATGGTGTAATAGACCGACCCCAGATAATTGGCACACCCGGTATATTATCGCATCTCGAAATAAATTCAATACACGTATAGCTTTTTATTTTATTAAAATTTTCTTTGGGAAATCTTTCTCTTAAAACACGAACTGTAGCAGGAACATTTCCATAACATTTTCCATAATTACAAATAATTTTTCCCAAAAAAACTGAAATCTCAACCATTTATAATGTTAAGTGTAGGTTTGCGACTAACACTGACACATTGGCACAAAAGTGACAATTACGTGAGGGATGTATACAATTTGTCATGAAAAAAACCAAATTTTTAACATTTCAAGATGAGATCTCTTAAACAGCAAACCACCAGTTTTGTTAATGGAATACTTAAAAAAATTTAAATGCAATTGTTGATTTCTTTAAATTATTTACATTATTTAACGTATAAAACAAAATTTAAAATGGAAAAAATTGCTTTTATTGAATCTTTGCAACAAAATAAGATCTGCATCATTTAATAAATATAAATGTAAAATTTGAAAAAAAAAAAACATATGGGTGACATGAATTGTATTACCTATAACTAAGATGTTCAATGTCATAAATGAAACGACCGATATATATTTCAAATTTTTATCAATTTTATAGATTTGTGTGTCGTTATAAATTTATTTGGACATTTTACGTTTTTTTAACTGGTTGTTTGCTCAGGATAAAAATATAAGTATAAAATCCAATTATAGTAGAAAATTTACCATTCAGAAATGCAGCGCTCAGCTTTCGCCTTCGAATTGTGAGATGTTCATAAGGGTGATTTTTAAAATTAGGCAGGCAAAACATAATTTTACGAGTGTACACTTAGAGAAAGTAGTATGTGGACAGACATTGACAAGTATTTTGACATATGCATTACAATTAGGAAACACTTATTACGGTAAATGAGTAGCTTCTGTGCAGGGTTGAGAATGGGTGAAAATTTTCTAAAGAATCTAAGCAACATATACAGTTATCAACTATAATGTGACGTAAAATATCATATAGACAATATAGCTATAACTTAAGATTTTGATCAATAGTACCTACAGATGATCGCCTGATCCCGATGTACTACCCTGCACAGAGGCTACACATTTAACGTAATAAGTGTTGCCTAATTGTAAGGCATATGTCAAAATACTTGTCAATGTCTGTCCACATATTACTTTCTCTAAGTGTACATTAAATCATATTGATATGTGGCTACTGTTTCTTTCCCCGAAATCATTTAATTGTTTACGCTGATGCTCTAAAATCTAGCATTTTTTTTTTATTGTATGTGCTATTACCATTAATGTGCGTGATAGCTTACCCATATATGTATTTAAAAACTTTTAAGCTGTAACCTATTTATAAAATTAAGGGTTACAAGCCTGCCGAGTTATATTTGTAATTCCTGGGCTAATATAAAATATGACTCAATTAATTAAATTTTACAAGATCCTTTCCCAGATGGTTTATTTTTATGTTCGATATTACTCTTATTTTACTTTTATTTTATTTGTTATTTTATTTGTTATTTTATTTTTGTACCATGGTGAAAATTTACTACTAAATTTTTGTAAAACAACTTCTTGCAAGGGGAGGATCGATAACAAGCGTTCTTTTATTACTTTTTATTACTTTATTTTTTAACTCCTTAACTGGGGATCCTAGAGAAAAATTGCCTGATAATTAATTACAGCATTTAACCAGAGTAATTTAAAAATATAAAATATACAGGCTGTTCAGTATAAAAATTAATCGTTATGCTTGTATTTTAGCAACACGATGCTCCTTTGTTTTATTTTGTTTTATAATTTATTGCACAAAATGCGCATTGCAAGGTATTTAAACATTGTCTATTTAATCAAGTTTGTATCTCTTTAAATAAAAAAGTTGGCTATTGGGGAATATTCCCGTGAACACCCAGAATGCGAGAAATTATTATTTTTTTAACTCCTTAACTAGCGATCCTAGAGAAAAATTGTCTTATAATTAATTATAGCAGGCAACCAGAGTAACTTAAAAATATAAAAATATACAGGGTGCTCAATTAAAAAAAAATAATCTTTATGCTTGTATCTTAGCAACGCGATGTTCTTTTGTTTTATAAGTTATTGAAATGCGCATTGCATGGTACTTTGTCCATTTAACCAAGTTTGTATCTCTTTAAATGAAAAAGTTAGCTATTTTAGAATATTCCCGTGAATGGACTGTATACAGGCTGTACCAACTAAGATGGAAAGTTCAATTGCTCCGTTATTAATAGTAAGTCAGTTCTGAAACTTTGTACGCATTGATAACTCAAATTTCTCTATCAACTAAAAATATGTACAAAGATGGCCGACTTCCGGTTATACCGGAAGTCGGCACAAACTTTCTTATTTTAAATGCAACACCCTATTTTTTATTATTATTTGGATTGTCCATAAAAAATAAACACCAGTTTATTAAACACATACTTGGTCTTAGTGGCACTGTTTCGGAGTTATTCGACTTTGTTTGAAAAAAACGACTCTTGCAGTGTTTTCGGAAATTTGAAGTATCTCCGGAACTAATGTGCGAAGAGAGCTGCGGTTTTCACCGTTCGA
>JAFFZR010025283.1:0-23592 GCA_018397195.1 Lethrus apterus | reverse complement strand
TCTTACTGCAAGTTTGTGTTCGTCCCTTCTCACTTCTATACGCCTGTTTGTCTGTCCTACGTATGTTTGTTGACAGTCTTTACAAGGTATTTCATAAACTCCCTGGTCTTCCAGTGGTATTTTATCTTTATCACTTCGTAAAGTATTGCCTAACGTTTTATTGATAGTGAATATTGTATCTACACGCGGACTAATACCCGTAAGAAGCATTTGACATACTTCATCCGCGAAAACATTAGATCAAATTTATATATATATATATAAATACACAAATATCATGAGACTGCGCCGAATTGGAAAAACACTGACCTGAGGAAAATCCGATATGAATTTATCCTTTCAGGGCGTCGTTCTTAAACCACAGTTTGCGTTTTTCTGTCTTGAAGAACATTTTGACAAGTTTTACAACTCCGTTGCCCACAGTTCATTTTAGCATAAAGTTCACAAGTCACATCTTTAAAACTTATCCGTAATGAACTAAAAGATCTGTTTAAACCGTTCGTTTGGTTAAATAAAATATAGATATTTTTAAGAGGATATTTTAAGAACAAACAAAAAACTACATATCTTCGGAAGACTTAATTATTTTAACATATACGTACTAATTACAGCTAATACATATTGAAGATACAATTAAAAAGATTCCAATTACATTAGTGCATTTATTAATGTGCTTTATAGAACAAAACTTTAATTAAAAAGAAACATTTTATGATTTAAATACACATATTTAACAAAAGGCAGATTATAAATATGTATGTATGTTCGATTTAACCGTAAAATTATGCAAGCAAAAAGATAAATTAAATTTTACGAAATTTTAAATAAAAAATGTCTTTTTTCTTTTCCATAAATGAAATTACTAATTAAAGCCGTATACTTAAACATAAACAAAGTGATCTAATTATATATTTATACGTAATGTACACATTATAACCGATCTAAGACACAAATTAGTATACATTAGTTATAATTAATACACATAACACATCTAAATAGGTCGTGTTAGATTACATGTTTTTATAGCATAATTGAAACGCAAATAAATCATCGACTGTCTGAGAATTCAGATAATTAATACATTTTATTTCAGAGGCCTTGCGTGTCCCGCACAGATTATCACACAAATAACTAATATTTATCAAAGCCGTTAAAATTGCCCACTCTCATCTAATTAACAAAAGCGTAACTATATCGAGATAAATTAACGTGAAATGATTACGTTACGCGACGCAGTTGTTTTAAAATCTTCAAACTGATTCCAACTGGTAATTAAAGGGAATAAACTCGACCTAGATATTACGATACGGTTTTATTTGGCGATGAGTGGAGGAAGAAGTATATCAATGCGATGTAATAGGTGGTGGGTTTAAAATTGTTATTGCCTGAATACTCAAGAATACAAACTTCCCAATATTTTTAAATACTTTTACAAAATAGTTGTTTGAATCTTCTAAAATTCATAGTTCATAATAAACAACGTTTTATTCCACAAACATTCTACAACGACGAATTATTAAATAAACGTCCAAATAGTGTTAATGTAACAGACAAAACTAATGTAATGAAAGAAATTTAATATCGAATATTCCGTCTGTTAATAATTGGACAATTTACCCGCGGCATCCATGGGGTAGTTCAATAATAATCATTACGCTTAGTTAAACGCATAACACTGTTAATTCAATGTGAATTCCTCAGTTAATGTATCGACTTACTGGGTATAATATTTCCGCGACCCTGGAGCTAAGTTCATGGAGGTAGGTACATTATCAAGTTCGGTCAAGCAACAACCTTCAGTCGGCTTTATGCCCGAATTGTTTTGGATTTTGGCTTTGCGCTTTAGATAATAATACGAAGTAATTACAAGTATAATTACACTGACGTGTTTAGGTATGCCAGCCAGATGGGCGATTAGTTACAGTAGGCAGTGTCGAATATATAACTTCAAACAAGACTAAAATTCACATATTACATTTTCGTAAGTAATTAAAAGTGATCCATTGGAAATGTTAGACAACTCTATTCTATAGAGTCTATATTCTAGGAAAGAGGTTTATGTTTGCGGCGTCGTGAGTTCAAAACATCTTGTATCAAAATTACTCAACAAAACTTTCAAAGTTCGAACTTTCAACTTTGCATGTAACATAATCTGTTCGCTTTCCTTGATAATTTTCAATTAATTGTTTTCGCCCATTCTTTGGATATTGGTTGTTGCTAAATTGTAAAAATCATCAAACATAAAACTTTAAACTCAATAATGTGCGTGAAATCTTTTAATATAATTATTGTAGTTTCCATAACGAACACACACAGTACGAATTTTTTGTTTTTAGTATAAATAACGTATACTATACGTTACCAACGCCACGTATTTCTTATAAAACATTTACATGCGATCAATATTTCAACAGATGACATAAATATTTTATACACATAAATAATATATCGGCGAGAATATCGAAACACGTAGTGTTTAAACGCCCTACGATGAAAAAATGTTCAAACACAATCGAAATTGATTAACTTAATTCTATTTTCAAAAAATCTACGTAAAAGTGTCGGTTATGGCGGCAATAAAATTTTTATTATGATTACAAAATAAAACAAGCACGCGACGTAAAACTCCTTTAAAGATATTTATTGCAAAATTAAACGTAATCTCTGAACATCATGCATTGTGTTTATAAATAAGTGTTTTTAAATAGCTCATTTGGTAAAATTACCAAATCATTTATAATTAAAAAATTCACACATACATAAAAGGAATGATTGAGAAATCGCTAATTTTCATCAATCGCCGACATTAATATAATGGGGCAAATACAATTTGCGTTAAAACGTTTCGTGCTTTTTGGACATTTTACAACATAAGAAATACAACGTTCATAAAAGCCAGCTTTTGCGATGCGAAACACGAAATTGATGCACTCGAACAAATCTTGATGTAATATCAAAGAATAGGTAATATATTATGCATTACTCGAAAAAAAAAAAAAATTACTTTAAAATAATAAAAAAATAATAGAATTGTATATAATTTACTTTGACATATCACATGAATAAAGTTAAAGGGATAAATTCAATATGCGAAGATCGTTTGCACGCAACGCTGTAACTCTCATTGGGCATTATTTATCAGAAAAATTACAATTTAGGAATCTTGTAATCCCCACTATAATACGACGAAGAATAGGCCACCCACACAACGGAGTGCACACCGTCTTGCATATTCATGACGGTATTTTTGCCTTTCTGGCAATCGGCGGATAAAACTAAATAACGACGCACGGAAACCGAGGGTGAATAATGCGAAATATCAACAACGAAAACTTAAACAACTTTAAGTTAAGAACACGGGTTTCCTAACTATTCCACTAATTAAACAATTACAATAAAGTTGGAAATTTAAAATTAAATTTACCCGTGTAACAGAGGAAGTCGTACGAAACAAGCATATTTTACGTGCTTATTTACCGTCGCCTTAAAGAACTATACAGCGTGGTGATAAAGTTTGGAACAAAATTCTATAATGTTCTTAAGAAAATGGCTCGGACAGGTCAATTTTTGTTTTTGAAATGCCGTCTTCTGACGTTAATTTTTTTGGAATGACGTCATTTGTTTTTGCACAATGACGTCATCATAATTTTTTTTAAATGACAACCCCCACTTTTTTCTCCTGTTTTTAATAGACCTTCTTACTACTTAAACGGTGATTTAAAAAAATTAGTACCTTACATAACAATTTTTTTGAATAAATGACACAATAAATATTGGCAATAAATGCCAATGAATTAATTCGAAATCAAAACATTTATGAAGTTAAAAATGCCCTGGAAGTACAAAGAAAATAGTACATTGTACCTTTTAACTTTCGCCAACAACTAGAGTCGTGTAACAATCCCAGTTTTGTTAATTCAACTACGAATCATTTGATTATGTCCACCACGCCACTCGAATAAAATAAAAATGTGCGGCAGAACAAACTCATTAAAGTTGGACAATAGGTATAAATTACAAGAGGGGGATATGTGTCTCATGTCGGACATCAACAAGGATAATGTAGTCCTGTGTCAATTCGCTGGCATGCTGCCAAAGTTACTTAGTCTCGAGTCGGAGTGCCGGACGGCTTCCGCTTAATTTACACCTCTGACAACGCTAATAAGACCTACCAAATACGTACATTCCCGCGTTCGTGTTAGCAACTCGTTGACGTCCATCAACACAGAAACACAAATTCCGACCTACAAATGAACGACATGCGCAAGATGTGTAATTTTGAAATCTGCGATTAACAAACTTAAAATTTGTAAAAATTCAGCTAAGTGTTTTAATTTTTATTATTATTATTATTATTTTTTTTCGAAACACTATATCTTTGTACGAATGCACCCGCTTCTAATATATTCCATTTAAAACGAAACAAATAGTTCATTATAGATTACACATCGATTGCCAAGTTAATGATAAATACGTTAGAAAATATATCAGGCAATGCATTATTGTATCCAACTAATAAACTGACACGTCCAGAGTTACTAATTTGATGTTGTCAATATGCATATGTCATTAGTAATAGTTAACCGCATTTGCTTTGTTTCTATAACACGCCACAATTATAATTATTCAGATTAAAGCCCAAACATTAACGACCTCAGCGCGCAATTATGAAAATGTCTAATAACATACGTAAACGCAACAATATGTACCTAATTTGTCTCTAAATTCGCCAACACTAATTTCTCGTCGAATACAATGAGATTTATTTATTATTGCAAATCTGCCTTACCTTTTTCTCTTCCATTATATAATATAATAATAAAATATTAGGACGATCTTAGAATGAGTTTAATAGATTTACTGTCAGATCTAATAAATTTGGGGTAAAATGAGGCAAGTATTTACGGAATGCTATTCACAGCTACAGACAACTCTTTATGCTTTTAAGCCATATATCAACAAAGGCTATAGTCGAATTCAAAATGTTGTTGTGGAATGGAGCGTGGAATGTTGTTGTATAAACAGTATACAGTGTGGTTAGTTTATATGTAATTCTTCGATTAATTATGTATGCAATAAGACAAAAACTGCTCGCTATACAGCAACATCCAATTGTACTATTTTTTTTAATATGTATAACAAAAGCATGTATTATATTATCCTAAAATTTTATTCCAAACTAGCTGACCCGACAGTCGTTGTCCTGACATTTTATAAAGTTGATAAATTTGCTGGAAAATGTGAAAATGCATTTAAAGCGAACATTGAAATTTTCAATTGATTTTCTCGTCTCAATTATCCCGATTTCGGCAGAAAAATGCGTTTGCTTCTTCAAGCGCAATGCAATCGCTTGCGTCCCAGAAAATGACCGTCTTATGAAAATGACGAATTGTGCGGCTCGGAAAAGGTCAAATTTGTAAAGTCGAGCTGTCTTTTCGACCGTTTGTTCAAAAACATGACCGCAAGAGGCTCCGTAATTGTCGCGAAATGCGAACGAAAAAAGAGATTTTTGACATTTACACGGTCAAAGTAAACGTTTATTGCGGCGCGAAAATACATTGTAGAGCCGTAAACTCTTTCGAAATGTAAAGCACGGACACCGAAGACGCTTATTTTCGAAAGACGGGACGGTTTAGTTGCGTCGGGATGTCGCTACAAAAAGTCAAATTTTTGACAGAAAGGTGACAGATAATTATGATGCCCGTCCACCCATCTTTCTCTAGACGACGCGATAACTATACCTATTTCATTTCACTTTGAATCGCGCGTTTTCATTCAATATAGAAAAAGAAATTCCTTTTTCTACGATAGTTCGGAAACGGTACGTTTTTCGAAAATTTTGCATAGGATATTTTCGTTAGAGCGTGCAAAAATCTTTCCATCGAAGTTGACAGATCGCTTTCCACTTGAACGATAACGCTAAAATTTTGGGTTTTATTTGGTGACGTTGATCTGGTACTTTTGGCCCCATAACTCGGCAAGGAAAAATGCCACGTCCCTAAAGCCTTTATCGAAAGATAAAACGTTCTTTGGCGAATCGAAATTGTATCGATGATTTTTCCGATATCTGGCGTCGTTTTGGGGATATACCGAGAAATGCAAGGCATTTCTTTCTAAATAACAAAAAATCGAAATGAAAATTTTCGTTTCGTTTCGTAAAATCGAAAAATAAGACTTTTTCGCGTCTTTCATCTTTGTCGTAAAATGCAAGGTTTCCCTGGCTTTGTCAACGAATGCAAAAAAATGCACGTAACCCCCTCGTGTCGCATATCGTTGAAAAGAGGAGAAAATTTCGCACCAGAAAATCGCGTCGCGAGGGCACGTTGGCGTTTGGAAAAAGAAAAGTTGATAAATTTGCTAGAAAATTGAAATTTTCAATTGATTTTCTCGTCTCCGATGCGTTCCACGCGAATTCTGCCCCAATTTATCGCGATTTCGGCAAACAAATTGCGTTTACTTTCGCAAGCGCAATGCAATCACATGCGTCCCGGAAAACGATTGTCTTGTAAAATTGGCGCTTTTCGCGGCTCGAAAAAGGTCAAAAGTGTAAAGTACGGAGACATAAGACGCTTATTTTCGAAAGACATGGCGTCGGGACGGTTTGGTAACGTCGGCACGTCGCGACTAAAAAGTGGTATTTTTGACGACGCAAGTGACAACTGCCGGAGGTTTGCGGCAAATCGCTCGAACGCATAACGTGTTTTTGCCGCTTAAGGCCGGGCGTCCACTGCAGCGTTTTCGTACGAATTATTTTCGTCAGAATTCTAACGAACTGAAATACATGGAAAACATATCAACAGTATCGACGAAAACGTACGAACGATTTCGTATGCAGTGTACGACGTTTGATATGTTTTACTTGCATTGGAGTATTCGTTCGAATTCTGACGAAAATAATTCGTACGAAAACGCATGTAGTGGACGCCCGGCCTTATTCGTCGATCGCGTACCGATTGTTGTGTACTATCGTGTCATTTTTTGAGTTTTCGGTAGTTCTTTGCGCGTCAATTCCAGCTTTAATTTGCAACTTCCGTATGTGAAACGGTTCGAAATACAAAATATAAGGACGAAATTTGCTAAAAATCAGAAGACATGGGATGGAGCCTCTCCAGGTAGAGCGGCATTTCTCGACGAAAACGTGCAATTTTTTGACATTTGTATGTTTTAAAATTTGCGTCAGTCTGACAAATTTCGAATCCGGGCTATCTGGATCGAATTTTTTTCGCTAGAATACCTAAAAATACGCTAAAAATTTCCGACTTTTTCCGTGGATTTTCCAAAAATTTTCTTTCAAACAAACCTTGTCCTGACAATTACGAACACAACAACAAAAAAAAAAAAAAATCAGCCAAATCGGTCGAGCCGTCCTCAAGTGATGCTCCGTCGAACATTTGGCAATTCATTTTTATTAATATAGATTTGTTTCTATTTCGCTTCTAAATTAAATAAACGATTTAAAAAAATCAACTTTAACGGGTACATTTCTGACAACATAGAAATTGGCTTTGTTGAGAAATGTCTGGTATTAAATTTGGTGGCACTTTGTACATGCATTAAATTTTACAATGTAACGAAATCATTGATTTATCAACTTGAATATAAAATAATACAATCCTGCACTAGTAACGTGAAGCAAAATGATATTTGTAAGCACGGCCAGGCAAACGTACTAAAATCGAAATGCAAGAGAAACGTCGTCCGTAATGAAACTATCGCAATACGAGAGCCCGATATTCCATGCAGTTTAAGAGCACTTGAGTGTAAATTATATTACTGCCGTTTGGAGCAGTTCGATAAGTATATTAACCCTTGGTATTTAGTGGCGATGCACGCAAACCATTTGCGTTCGATGTCGGATAGATAGATAACCTTGGTACATGTAATTATTAGTACATATACCTATAGATTGTTCCATTATTATTACTATTTTCTTTTCATATTATTATTATTGTAATTATTTATTAGTGATACCGAGAAAGTAAATTAAAATAAAAAACAAATTTGAAAAAAAATTCAAAGTGTTGGTTTCAAATCTCATCCTCTAGTAGTCAAACGAACTAACGATGTTCGTTTTCGGTCAAGTCATAACATGAACCTTTATAATATATGTAGGTACATTGCCTTCAAATAAATTGTAAGAAATATTAATAAAAGACAAATTGGAAGGCTGTTAGATGTTTCCGACTTTGGTACTTGAAACATCAAGTTTGCTAGTACAATCCTAATCACGTCCCTACACTGTCGGCATCACAGATCTATTTGAACAGATCAGAACATATATTGAAATAAAACCTCTGCGCAAAACAAACATAATAAATTGCAAAGATAAGACTATTAAATTCAGCGCTCAAACACTGAGGTACGCACTAGAGTTGAATAAACTTTCGAGTTATCGGCACCTTTTTTTAATATTTCATTAATGGCCGCGCAGTGGCGGCTAATTATTTGTTGTTTCAATTTTTCAAAACTCCCTTGATTATCAATTAGGTTGAAACGCTTTTGTTTGCATTATAAACAAGCAGGAAGCTTGGTTGCCGAGCAATTTCATCACCGGTACTCGTTCGTTGACGACCCGTTACCGTACGGAGAGCGCCCGCGTTTAGCGCGCCAAAGGATTTTTGTATAACTTCAATACCAACCTAAATGTTTGGCAATATACTACTAAACAACTACTAATAGCAAAAATGTTCAAAGGAACCAACTTGACGGCTCGATCGTTTTAATTAATCAATTTTTAATAGAACATTAGATTTATCGAGCGAGATTTTGCTTAGTGTATTAAAGTCTCATAATGTATTGCGCGCTCGAAATTAAATTTTCACAGACACCAACATTAGGGGGAAGAATATCCTTAAAGGAAAGATTCACAAGAATTAATGATTCGTAAAGAAACTCTACCTATCTTCATTTGTTTTTGAGATATTTAGAAAAAACTGAAAAAATTGGTTTTAGTTTTTTGACCGTAACTTCTTTATTTATAATTCCGTAAAAACTGCTTCATATCAACTTTTTTTAGATAAATAAAGAAGTTACGCCAAAAAAACTAAAATTATGTTTTCAGACTTTTCCAAATATCTCAGAAATAAATGAACATTACATTTTTTTACGAATTATTAATAAATAAAACTAAGTGGATATCCACCTGGTAGTATTTTGTATGCTCACAGTCGAGTTCTAGCAAATGATTTGTAATTTTTTGTCCGTATTGTACATTTAAAAATACAACTCAAAAAAGTAGCTCAAGAGCCGGAGTTTTAGTTTAAGCAAGCTGAGGTAAATAAATCCATTTGCGCCTAGGGGGGTACACGCGGTGATATTCAAAGTACACTTTGGCTGCACGGCGAGAAGTTTACCGAGATGATCTCGAGTCGTATAAATATCGATGTTGAAGTGTATTTCATATTCACCTATTTCCTTTCGAGATTAGATCGGTCGTCCGGGCTGCACGCGCGGGCGGAAGCGGGTCGAAGGGGTTAAGATGGGATAGAGCGTGTATTCGATTTTAGGCTTATGCGAGATTTACGTTGTTTGGTTTGTGGCCGTGCAATCCTGGATGGAGGAGGTGTTTCTGGCTTACGGACGTTGGAGCATTACTCCGTCTCATCGCGCTTTAACATTTTCAGATATAATAACTATGATGTTATTATGATAAAAAAACTCAATAATTTGTGTTGAAGCAGTTTTTTTCGAACTGAGTTAAAATATTTCTGAAGAAAAATTTTACAGCTATCAAATGGTGATAATATTTAATATTTATAATATATCGAGCAGGACAATTTTTACTTTCGAAGTATATCGAATACGTACAGGAAATAAGGCAAAGGATTGATAAATACAATGGAGAATTTACCAGGGCATTAAGTTATGACTTCAGTAGTTTCATCTATGCTGCGATAATCTACATAACAAGTACATTTTTTAATTAATGAGAAAATTGTCCAATAACTAAAAATACAATTTTCCAGAAAAGTCAATAGTTTAATTAAAGGGAAATGTGGAATTGTTACGTCACACTTGTCGAACTGATGTGAAAATAATTTCATTTAATCGATTTCTTTGGTATCCAGACTATGACGTACGACGACTGACCGTAAAAATACGAAGGATATTCCCGCAAACGTAAATATTATTATTAAAGAAACAAAAAAAGATAAATTGTGGTTATTAAATAATAATAATAATAATAAATAATCAGTTTATAAGCACAAATAAAAGAATACTCAAGAGCCCAATCAAACTTCACAAATGAGGGCGCCGACGAACGGAAAATGTATAATTTTGATCCTAATAATTACAATTGATAAAGATCATTAACGGTTCAAACAATAATTAGATGGAGGGGCGGACGGTAAAAGGCGGGGTGTCGGACCGCGGAGGGTGAGGATAACAGCGGGAGTTGCACCTGTGCCAACGTCGCTATCTGGCTCACCTGTGCGCGCATCAATACCGAACGGGGATAAGCTGCGCAACTACCCCGATAACCTACCCTCGTTTACCCTTCTTATCGGTTAGATCTTACATCTAATTTCATAAGGATTCGAATTACTATTAATTATAATCGAATTTACGCGGACTTTGGGAAGTACAGAAGTTGGAGCTGAACGTAACTTAGACGTTAAAACTTTAACTGATTTATACATCGACGGAAATATCTGAGTTTTGTTTTATAAGAATAATATTTCGAATATGATATCGCAACTGTAATTTTACAATAAACCTTTACGCTCCATAATAACTCCTATATAGAATCAAATAACAATGATAATAGAGTTGTCGGACAATCTCTAAGAAAAAGGGACAGAATTCCAAAATATTATGTCTTGCTTACCTCTGAATCTGAATTCTGTGGGTTTGTTGAATGTTTGCATCTAAAAACTTAAAAGCTAAATAAATATACTAATAATTGGAGAAATTAAAGACTGTTTAAATTCACATAATTTGTTCTCATTTGTTTTTATTTTCATACTGCACATATTTTTTTATAGAGTTTGTTAATTAATTAATAATTTTTAAACATACATTTTGTATGTTGAAATTGAACAATTAGGAGCCTCCTGAAGCACATTGGAACGTGAGAAAATAAAAGGGTTCGATACAGCCCTGCTAATGAAACAGATAATATCTGTATAATATAATATCAGGGTTATAAAAATATTATATACTACCGGCACAGCCCAACTAACAACAGATATGTCCATATATTAAATAGGGGAGAGACTCGCCGATGTAGAGGTAGAAGTTTCTTTCCAATACAAATCAAACCCCCTTCCATGATTGAGATTTCGTTTATCTAGGTACAATACAACAAACGATAAAATTGAAATTAACATCGCATTCTCAGGCTGCTTTTAAAATTGATGTCGAACCTGTATTTTGATATGGTAGTCTAATTCTACCCTTTATCTCCACTGAAAATCTTTCCACTTTTCATTCATAGAAATGCACATTGACCCCGTATAATATAATAAAAAAAAAACCGTATACATACAAAAATATTTTGATGGTCGTTTATTATGCATTTAAATGTAAAATATAATAATAATATTAATAATATTAATAATATTAATAATAGTAATAATAATAATAATAATAATAATAATATTTATTTATTGCCACAAATTCCAAAGGAACATCGACATTGTCACAAAATTACACGCCATAGAATAAAATACAATAAGATACAATATAATATCTACACATAGTCATACATAATACAAGGGAATATAAAAAGATAAAATAAATAAATACATACAGATATATACAATGTACAGCAGACAAAGGAGAAGACATACTTATTACCCCACCAAAGCAACAGAGTTATGCCGAACTTACAAATTCATTCAGGCTATAGAAACTTCTCTCGTACAAGTAGTCTTTTAGGATTCTATTAAAACTCGGGGATCTGATACTTGTTTTTAGGTCGGCTGGAAGCGAATTTAAACACTTAATTGCTGCGTAATGTGGGCCGGATTCAAAAAGTCTGGTCCTATGTGCCAGAGTGCTGAAATCATTACAGCCACGAGTTCTCATGGCATTATATATATTCACAAATTCATAAATATACAGTGTAGGCAACGGAAAAATTCAGATCCCTAAACAACCCTCTGCAAGATGTTGTCTGGGGGCATCACACATACATCTAAGAATACGTTTTTGAACCTTAAAAAACATCATACAAGTGCGAGGAAGAACCCCAGAAAACAACACCATACCAATGTTTGCGAAATAAAACGACCGCAAAGTGCCGATCGTTACAGTTTTCCGCAAATTATATATCACATAATATTGAGATGCTAAGTTGCGCTTTAATTTATCACAGTGCAAGTTAAAATTGAGTTGGTTGTCCACCAATAATCCCAAGAAATTGACATCTGTATGTTCCGGTATGGAAACTTTTTTATCCTTGACATAAATACTGACATCACGTTTAATAGTAGTAAAATGCAGCAGCTTAATCTTGGATATGTTTAGACTCAGGGAATTTACACTGCGCCAGTTTCTCATACATTCCACACTACGCGTCAACTCCGTAGCCGTGTTACGCAGAGAGTGGCTGGCTGTTACACATGTTGTGTCCTCCACATACTGGGACAAAGAAATATTCCAAAGGAGTCTGACAAGTCATTGACATAGATATTAAATAAGATAGGACCCAATATAGAGCCCTGGGGAACTCCGATGTTAACTGATACCAGATCAGAGGAAAATCCTCTAAATACATTATCCACCTGCCCATAAATGCAGGTTAACTGTTTGCGATTTATCAAATAAGACTGAAAAATATTTAGTATTCTATGATCCAAAAGATCAAAGGCTTTGGACAGGTCAAAGAACAATCAACCAACACACATCTTTCTATCTAAGTCCGCATATATGCTGCTCAAGGTATTGTGAATTGCGTGCTTGGTCGATTTGCCCTGCATGAATCCAAATTGTTTTCAAGATATGATGTCATATCTGTTCAAAAATGATAATAACCGTTTGCAAAGAACCTTCTCAATTACTACCAAACACAGATAGCAATGATATGGGTCTATAGTAATATTTCATACTACCAACAAAATGATAATACATGTATTTTTCAGCATCGTGCAATTAATACAGTTGTTTATATTTGGAATTAATACAGTTCAGGTTTCACAAAGCAAACAAGAATAAACCATTACATTTGTAAATTTACACGACGGAAAATTAAATATTTTTGCAAAATGATGAGCATGAATTTTAACCGCAATTTTATATTTTACGTAACTTCAACATTTCTTTTTCTAATATCCCTAAGGATATACTGCATTTTTGCGGATTTCCACTTGAGCTTTACACTTTTAAAATGGGAAAAGGCTTAATGCATAAATCTGACGAGCTGTGCAACAGTCTCTTATTTCTTGTAATTGAACGGCATTTTTAGAACAGTTTAATTGACACAGTACTTCAGTAGTGTAATTCACTGAAAATCGTTAATCAGTCGGAACGAACATCCACATGTGTGTATTAAATATTAATTCGTTTCACTACGACAACATTAATTATTTCAGCTTTAATCGTGCGATAAAGCAATAAAAATAATTTATTTACTAACGCGGCTCCACAACGATTAAATTTATTTTCAAAATTGCATTTCGGCGAATAAATGAACGATATTTGAATCTACAAATGAAACAAAGATAAACCGAAACAAACGTTGTATTTTTGGGGCAACGTTCGCTCGCGACTACACTTCGAATTTTCATTAAAAATTGACAAAAATGCGACGTTATTTCCTGTACGCTAATCCCCAATTGGGTTTTACGTTATTGCGGTTTCGGGCATATTACAAGTGGGCGCGGTTGAAACAAAACCATAAAGGGTAACGTTATTTAGTGGTACTTTAATTTTTAATAACCGTCAATTTAGAATGTATCAATTCGGCTAAATTGTATACATGTTTCTTTAACGTTAAAACGTAGTTTTCGCAAAAAAAAATATATTTTTTTGACATTTCCGAAATCAACATCCGTCGCTCACAATGGTTATGCGCGGCACGACATAAACATAAAGAAAGATATTAGGATATAAAGCTATAAAAATGGGTTATAAGAAAGGACGTTGACAGGATACCTGAATCTTTTATATCGCATAAACGACGCCTATCCATCCAGAAAACGGCGTCGCCGGGTGCCGTTGTTTCATAAAGGGGAAAAGGAAGAACGACGTTAAAAACGACAAAATTTGTATAAAATAGCTCTCAAATTGAGTGAGGTACCGCCATTATACTCACGTGTTTCGAAGTCTCTACCGAGGAAGTAAATAAATGAATACACCGTGACAAAATGAAATTGGTTACGACGTTGTTTAGAAGGACGATGCAAATCCTACAAGTACATACGTATGTACTTCATTCACGGCCATTGGTCAAGAAATAAGACAGATTTAATAAACTGTATTTTTTGCTATCACAACTTTGCAATTCATTTTTTTTTTATTTTGTCAATTCTAAATTGAACGACATTTTTAAGTATTCTATGCCACTTTATTAAAGGAACATCGGTTGCACTAAGAATACAAAAAAATATATATCGGAGTCACATTACATTACAATCAACTCGAATAACCTGAATAAACAATGCGATATAAAAATTGTTCAGCAGTGCAATTAAAATGCCAAGATACGTGTGTAATTTATTAGTCATGGAATATTTATTTATAGTGATTTATGTCGCATTAACTGTGCGAAAACTTCGCTTAACAAAAGGCGAACAATCGAATCGACAATTTCTCTAAAAAAGTATATTAATATATATCCAAAATTACAATTTTTTAAACAATTGTACTTTCTTAAAATCATACAGAAGATTTCAAATTTAGTATAATTACGATCAGACACAAATACAAATCTTGAGAAATGCACTTTAAGACAGCTATCATATTACATTTGAACACGGCACGGGTCAGTTAGTTGTATCGCGCTTCCCCCTTTGAAATATGTACGAAAAGCGAAATGAACACTCACCTAAGGCAATTCAAACCCTAATCGTAATAAAATGGTTTTCAGAACGAAACAAACATAAACTTTCTTTAATATAAAGTCATTATAAAGATATAAACTATAGGAGAACGCATTAAAATGAAAATAAAATAGGAACAAACGTCATTATTATAATGCACATTACATCCGTCGAGAACCGACGACGTTTACAGTATTAAGAAAATGTACATTTTCCGACCATTTCGTGCCCTATATAAATTGGAATGTGTGTGCGAGTTTTCGAATAAAATTGTCAACGAGCATAATAATACACATAAATATGTGAATGTAAAATTAAGCATTGAAAGAAGATATCCATCATACAACAAGTGATGACGTTTCCATAAAATCTATGCAATATCCCAGAAAATAAGTTTTATTCGGCGAAGCATTTTAGTTTGAAGTATCGGTTTTGACATTAAAAGAAGTCCCATAAAACATATTTTATTCATGGCGGGAGTTCGCGTCGGCCGACGGTTTTCAAGAAAAATTGTGTGAATCACAGAACGTTGTAAACGTAACCATGCTACCTACTATCCCACGCGGCAAACGTCGGACGGTCTTTGCGTACGTGTGTGGACTCGACCACCCTCGAACGGACCGCCACTCATGTCTATCGGGAAACCATTAGAGATGTATTAGGGATGCATAAATGCCATGCAAATTTCAGGTATTCCTCCCCAACAAGCGGATCACAATAGCAGCAATGCTCGCCGAAGTAGCTACACGTAATTATAGCATATCATGACCCGGCAATTTTATTACATATTAAAGCATTTGCGCGCAAGCCAAATTAATCCCGACAGTCATATACATTTCCCTCGACTGACGTTACGGTTAACGGTAAAAATTAATTTAAAATGAATTTATATTCGGATTTGATGTTGTCATCTTTGTGCGTCGATTTAACAGTGAATGAATTCCAGCATTTATTTAAATTTTCGAAAACATCTCCAATAATCGAAAAATAAGCGATCAATCTCAGGTCATAAACATAAACAACTTGGCGCGTGGAGTGCGGACAGCCATTCGGATAGTAGACAGATGGTAGATCAGCAACCACGCAAATCCCGCAACTAGATCTTAAACCCAGGAGACCATAAAATATCAATTTAACGAAAAAAGTACATTCGTATCGAGGATTTATTGCTCGCAAATCTTTCCCTTTTCTAAATACTGAAGAAAAAATCGTTTAAAAAATAATAATATTAAAAAAATCTAATTTTTCAATTTGCCTCATCATTAGCACTTTAACATCTTTTTTTAATACTCTCCTCGTTTAGTTAACTGAAACTGTCGTTTCTAAAGACACATAAAAATGTTGCAATTGGACCAAAGATAATTTAATTCCAGCCGTGACTCTGTACAATAAATTAATTTTGAGAAATAAAACCTACCCGAATTTAATCTAAATTTCGATCAGGTTAACTCGTCGATATTCCCGTCCCGATTGACTTGATTAAAAGTGGGAAATGAGGAATGTAAATTTTATTGACACATCTATTTCGTTAATAGGTTCGTTAATATTAAGTGCCGAATTTAATTTCGACGGAAAATTAGAAAACTTTATTTTTTTACAATTAACTCCCATGCTACTTAAAAGAGATATAAAATAGTCGTCAAATTCTCATTACTGGACAAATGTAACTAAATAAATAAACGTTGTCAAGATGCGAAGTTTTTTCAAAATCGCTAAATATGCGCAAGAGATTTGAAATTATTCGTTTCAAATAGCACTTCATAATTGAAATTCATCGAGCAATATTAAAATTCAATTAAGTCGTAACTGTTTTGAATACGTTCAGCCGGATACTAGACTAATGAATTAAGAGACAAACTCGCGTAAAATAAATCAAATCACAAAGAAATTATTCGACAATTAATCCTTTGTTTGATGTAACATTGTAAAGCGAAATACAAGAAACGTAATTAATTAATAATAACACTTTATAATTTAGAAATTAAAAGATATGATTACAAAATGTGCTTACAAAAATTGCTCGCTGCAATATTGAATTGGATAAGGCACAAACATGTCCCATCGCATTGAGCGCAAATCTGCTACAATACAAGTCTACTAGACAAATTTACTTTAACAGGTAGCTTGAGAATGAATGTGCGGTTTTAAAATGCAACTCTTTTTTCTTTTTTCTCTGACCTTAAAAATAATTGGTTGCAAAAATCGCAAATTACTCACTTATCTTTATACTTGCGGAAAAAGAAAAAAAAAACGAAAGTTAACACTTCATAAACATTTCACAATAAAACAGTTACCTCTTTATCCACACCCGAAAAAAGAACCGCCTGGAACTCGGTAATAAAAATCCATTGGGAATGGAAATTACAGACAATTTAGTGCACAGCCGCTTATGTGTCCTGAGAGGACTATAGCTCAGCGGTTATGGCGGGCCTCTGGAAACGCTTGAGAACATCTCGAACCCGAACCGGGACAGGTGGAAGTCGAAACTTTGATTTATGTTGCTTCGAATTTGTTCGAGTTGCCCGCACTCTACCAATGAACGAACTAATTTGCTTATTCACTTAAAACGCGTTTATTTCGGTTAGACTCTACCGTAATCGCTGTTTTTTTTTATATAAATTCTAATATTCACGCTAAATAAATAAATAAAATAATTTTATTATGTAACAAAAAAATATCAATAAACAAAATAATTATTGAATATTAAACAATTCATTTGTTTGTTAAAACTGAATGAACGGCACAAAGCTTAAAAAATGTATATTAACAGAAATCAATAATCTGTCAATAATTAATGTATTAACAGATTAAATGCTATAAATTCTATTATTCAAAGGATTCGTTAACATTCACATAGAAATCAATACTAATATGCTCTAATATCTCTTAAAATAGCTCGAAAATATTTATTCATCAGACTTCCATTTCTTCGTTGTTTAACTTTCCACTTACTCTTCAAAGTACATATCTCACAAAACGAAATAATCGAAATTATTGGTTGGGTTAATTGAGAAACTCGGCTCACGCACATACTGCATGTGATAATGATTCTTCTCATAAGCCATTGTGTATGCACAGGTGCACCCGAACCGTAAATAGCGCTTTATGTCAATTTACATACGTCAGAGAAGAAGCGTGACGTTACAGGTAACGCGTTTAGTTTGAAATTCCGATATTTCCAAGATGCATTTAAGTTCATCATCGTTAAAACCAACCTTTAATTAGAAATTTACCGTTAAGTGTTCTTGTCAGGCGGTAAACGTAAAACATATTCAAGCCGCTTGATACAGAGATATTGGAGAAAAATGAAAAACGTCTGCCACTCAAACAAAACAATAATGGTGATAAACTGGCTTAATTATCTAAAGAAGCTTAATGCTAAAAAATAATACGTGGCGTATAAATAAATAAAATGTTTTCCGATATCCATTTTTTCTCAATTTCTTCTTATGTTTTGTTTCAGTTGCAACATGTTTCATTACAAATAATTCACAAACCCACTAATACTTTTCTAATCTCTCACCTCCTATACAATATATGTTATTACGACAAATTAAGTTTTACCTTCAGAAATTTACCTTCAGAAAAAGGCCAAATCATCTAGAATAAACGACCTGGATTTTTTTAAATACTTTTTCTGTCGTCTCTTGTCGTCACTTAAGATCGTAATGTGGAGCTGTTCCGAATTTTGGGACACCTGTACATACCTCCGTTCATAACATTTGAACATTGGTCGACAGAATGGAATCACCATGCGATACAAATAAACGCTCATTTATTGCGTTTTCCAGCCGTGATGGGATTCCGGTGCGCGTACGTTCATTAAAACCAATTAAATTGTTCGCCTTTTTAACTGCAAAATTCAAATGAAAACTTGCATAATTTAACCGCCGTCTGCCGATAAAATTTGCGGAAACGGTCGATCTGATCCGGTCTTAAAATGTGGACGCGATCGAAAATTAAAAACTACACAACCGGCGCGGCGTGCGATCAGACGGAATTGTAAACGAAATAATTTCAATTTTGGTGCATATACATTATACAAATACAATGAATTTCAAACAAACGTTTTCCAGAATTAATCCCAATGTATATGAAATCATAATTAGTAACAAAAATATGGTAAATAATGTTGGAAAAGAAACAAATAAATGGGAAAGAATGTCAAGAAAAATACAAGCATCACATCTGGGATTAATACGAACATGAACATGACTATAGTAAAGGATGGAACTGGAAGAGATAAAAGTAAGAATATTGAAGGACAGGAATACATAAAACGTCGAACCAATTTACAATTAGTCCTGATTACAAAAATGTAAAATTCAAGAATTTTCAAGAACCAAAATTGTGATATGTATAGCCTAAGCTTAATGTTGTAACTATTTTTTCTTTGATAATAATATATAACAATAATAATAATAATAATGTCCAAAGTTTCTTCTTCTTCTATCCCACTATTGGAAAGGGTTTTAAACTTTTAAACATTTTACATAATTTTTTAAAATTTAATGCCCAATACATGACATTCGAAACTAGATAGAAAATAGGACGAAATGAAGTTATCCGTAAATATTTGAAATCTTGTCATCAGTAAAGCCAGGGGAAAAAAGAAAAAAGAATGATTAAACACCGATCTAATAAAGTGTAAGGGACCCGAAGATACGATAATTAAATTAAAACAAATTTACATTTGCGTCAAATCCCCGAAATCGCAAAATAATGATAGGCGATAGATAAAATTATTTTTAAAGGAATAAACGCGCAATACATTTCAAGCGTGGTCTTGCTGTAAGCTTTATGATGTTAGAACGCCCTTAAATCTTGTAAATTCGAATGCATGGGTGACACGACCCGGAACGAGTTCCCCGGGGGTGCGATCCATCAATTAAGGGCTACTGCGGGACCGTCGCACGGACGACGCGGCGGTCTCTGCTGATCTGTCACCTGCAAGGCTAAATCGACCGCACTCAGACAGTTCACCCGTCACGCTAATTATCCTTGCAAGCTGGAAATGAAAAATTGCTGCTTTTGCACCATGCAGATAAAACCAAATAAGGTCGGCCCGTGTTGGTATTGAGGGAGGAATCGATTTTTTTGCCCCCTTTTATGAAATTGTCACAATTAGTAGATGTGCGCGGTGGTTCACGTGAGGAATGATTAAGCGAGGCGTGTGGTTTTAATATTAATGAATTCCTTATCCTTGCGCGGCAAAAACACTTGACATTCTACTTTTTTGGAATTCCTCGGTAAACATACATCAACATCGTTATAAAAGAATAATGTTGTTAAATTCAAATTATGAAATATGTATTAAAAATTTTCCTCAAGGTTTTTATAATGTAAGGAAAACCAATAAAAATCAAAAATTGAATTTGGCAGTAAAAGTATATTTTTAACAAATAATTTTATCATCATCATTTTAATAAATCTGTTACACACTTATGCCCCCGCTCTCTGTACACCAATTCACACCAATTCCAATTTATTTTCCGTTCGCGATGTAACCAGTTCGATTAATGATCAGTTTTGGTGTACGTTTTCCAATAGCAGCAAACGAGTAAAATAATAAGAGAAAAACGTTCGAAAATTGCATTATTACGGTGAAATGTTTAGCGAGCTCGTACCTATCAACGTTTCGAAACTCGCGATGAAATATTCGGTTGTTAAAGAAACTTAGAACTTAAGATCGTCAAACTAAAACTTTTAACTATCATAATGAAGTTGGACGCAGATGAATTGGAATATTCTAACGTTACACATTGTAACCAAAGTTAATACGAATTACATATTCGATAAACGACAAAAGTTGGAATATAAACTATATATTTTTTGCTAAAATTTTATTATTAATTTCTAACGGTATAGACTGTTAAATTAATTTGCAAAATCCTCATTTCACAAATATTCCATAGAACACTTGCGAGGTTTAAATAAGCAAATTTTAGACAATATAATAAGTGTGGAAGTAAAACAAGATTTTTAATGGTAAGCAAAAATCATTAAGGCAACAAATGCAGGAAACCAAATCAATTTCTGTGTGAAATCATACTTTACTGGAAATGTTGGAATGACGATTAACTAATTAACTTACTTCGCAGTGCCTTGACAAAAAACTTAATTAAACCGACGCACAAAAACGTCGAAGAAGAACCGCAAACAGCAACCGACTCATAAAACAAATGATATCCGTAATTAAATTATTCATTGAAATTAGGAAGCAACTGAAGCGGACGTAACAAGACAGAAGAACAACGGAACGGCGCAGGATAATTGCTTGCTCTATCCGATTTGAAAATCTTGTGGTTTGTGCCAAACTACGTTAAACACCCAGCTCAGTCTGCATTCGGGTAGGATAAATATAAATATAAATAAATAGATATTCGGATTAGAACGAATTAACTTACTTTGAATATTAGATTTTACTCATACACAATTTAGAATAATCCTGTATGTATATTAACGCACCCCGCCAAGTAGTCGGAGTTTACCAAGTATTAGATTTTATGGAAATTTCCGATAAAACGAAAAAATTACTAAGCCTTTCTATTAATGCCTCACCGCTGAGAACTTTTTTTTTATATGTGGTAGATTACAAATTTATCGGAAAACGACAAACTTTTTAATTAAAAATATCGAAAGAATGGATTAAAATAAGTAGCTACAGAATTTAAGACTTTGATATCATCAAAGTGAAAATATCAGTGTATTATTAATGATTGAACGGTGTAAAGACTCACCTTTATACCAATCGTGATGGGAAAATCTGGTTGCGAACTTATAGTCGGCAGCGGTTGAATAACCGGAATAATTGGCAATGGACAGGACATCATATTGTCAACCTGAAAATAAATCATCTATTGTTAACTATAATTTATACAGTTGATTAAAATTGATTTGACATAAAAATAATAACATATTTGCAATCGCCATTTCTAAGTAGTACTAATGGATCTTCTCTTACAGATTTTTATCTATAGAAAGATTTATCAGATTTCTTTTATCCGGCTTCACATTATTTCTCGAATGGAAAATTCATCCAGGTTATACCATTAATCAAGTATGGAGTACAGTGTGGTTATACTATGACAAAGCATCGTGTAGGTACATATTAAAACTGAGCCTGCTTTTGACAAGAATATCACCTCGTATCCTGTTCCTGAACAAAAGGTTTTTTTGGTATTTTCTATTATGCTCGCAAAGTACGTTATAAAGTGACTTTTCGGTCAGCAACTACCGAGTGCACCGTGAAATAACGGATAAGTAAAATAATATAGATAAAGGACAAAAAATACTACATGGAAATTAATGTAACGCAACTGAATAGAAAAATACAAAATATAAATAAAAGTAAATTATTTCAATATTAACATAATATTATTGTTTTACTATATACGTACTATATTTATTTAAATATCCGAAATCGTTTATCAAAATGTAATTACTTCATTTAAAACAGTTATTGTTTATTGTATAAACCCTTAATTAATTCATAACACATTAATATGTAATGTAACGTATAATGCCCTTACAATCGCAAAACTGTTAAAAGAATTAAATTCGATGGAAAAAGGTTAGCTTTTATTTAAAATTATCTAAAACTCGAATTAAACTTAATTTTGTTTTATTAAGTAAATAATATACATATATAGTTCTGTAGTATAGTGTTGGGGGAGAGACTGATGAAGGATGTAGAAAAAAGATACCGGAAGGATATAATGGATTCAGAAGAGGAAGAGGCACAAGGGAAAATTTGTACATAATCAATTATATATAATGTTTATTAATTTAAAAGCCGCTTTTGACACAGTGGACAGGAAGATAATGGGGGTGGGTGTAATGAAAAGAAGAGGGGTGGTTTGGAGTCTCATCGAGAAACTCTATGTGGAAACTTGGAGCTGGTGGGTTGGGAGAAGCTGTCAGAAGAGTTCAGAACATTCAGGGAACTGACGAGGAGATTCGATAAGTTTTTTTGGAAAGAAGGGTTCTGAAGTTAAACGTAACAAAATCAAATGTCATTGTCTTTCTGTATTAAGACATCCTTCTCATAACAAAACATAAAACAGTTTGGAAGAACTATACAGCAAAAAGAAAATAAATAATTGATGGACTAGAGAAGTGGGAATTGATAGAGATAAGATAATCCCTTATTACTTAACGTAAAAGGTCATTTTTCCTTTATATTTTCTGTGTTTAAATAAATTCTCAAAGTACTTCTCATTCATAATTTAGTTGCTAAACTATTTCACAAAACCATTACGCAGCACAGTGGTTCAAATCGCTGATTTACGTGGACAAAACCTCTTTCACAAATACAATTTAAAAAAAGTTTGTTTATTTGCTTATATTTTGCAATTATTTAATGAATGAAGTTAAAATTATGAAAAATTCCATATACAGCACGGTCCAAAAGTATATACACCCCTTGGTAACTTTTGAACGGCTAGAGCTATCGTTATGAGAAAAAACACGTTGATTTTTAATTTTTATGTACAAGATGTTGGTGTTGTCAAAAATTCAATTCCGCTTCTGGTGAAACCGGAAGCGATTGCAACTTTCTTATTTTAAACGGAACACCTGTATATTTTGCAGTTTTTGAAAGATAACG
>JAFFZR010025281.1:13464-25775 GCA_018397195.1 Lethrus apterus | reverse complement strand
TTTAAAATTGCAAAGTTGTATGTGGTTGCGCACAAACGAAACACTCCGTATAAATGAAAATAATTTTACGTAGTAGAGACCATAAATCCAAACAACTTTCGTCTTACAATATTTTTTGTATTTTGCATAACAATGGAGATATCGAAGAATATCGCACTAATGTGACACCCTGTATATGTATATGGGCATTTATTCCGAACATTTTTTCAAAAAAATATTTTTATTACTTGTTCGTGTTTTCCGTTTCATAGTCTTTCCAGGACACTTAAAACTATAATCTTCCCAAATAATGTAAAAAATGAAACGTGTCCTTTTTATAAAATTTTCATTGCATTATTCACAGCGTTGTTCATCTACAACATTATTTATCTATTTAATATTAAGAGAAGGTATCGGTGTGATGTGCCCAGAGAGGAAGTATAACATACATCTGTGTATGATTTATGAATATTTATAAACAGATAATCATCTTATGAATAATCGAATCTTTTAGTTAGACCATTGAAAATTTGTCATTCATACCTCTGTTGGATTAATATTAAAGCTAAGATTTTCTATGTTCATAACATTAGAAAAGAAGAATATCCGCCATTAATTTTAACTGACTAACGCTGTTCGCATTTGTGGGGTATAGTCGGGTTTTATAAATAACTCACTGAGCAAATTTATAATTACATTTCTAAACATATGATAAATCTTTTTACGTGTTCGTGTTCCATATGAAAATTCATCTAGTTTTTGTTCTTTTCGTCAATTTACTTAAATATTTATTTGTAGATATTTCAATTAACTTTTTAAATTACATTGCAAATGAATAATTATTCATTCATGAATAATTATTCATTTGGAGAAATCGAAATCGATCCCAGTAAACAGTAACTGGTGCGATATGTAGTTTTAGCAGGTTAGGATCAATATAAAATATCTGTTTAAATATAGCAAACCTAAATTTGTAATCAATACGAATGTTCGGTATGTAATCCCATGCATAACGCTCAAGAGGAAGGAAACGACTGGAAAACTTTGAACGAGCCAAAGCGCAATAGAACATACTGAATTTTTCCTTCTAGAAGTTACTTGTGAACATCGAAAAGTTTTTACAACGCTTTTCCGACAGGATTTTACTTTACAGAGCGATAAGTTGTCCAAATTTAATACATTTTACAGATAAATGTGATGTTATCTAGGTTTCGATTAGAAGAAATTTTTCTCTTTTTGTGACACAACATAGTCTCCATGGGACTGGGAAGGCGATACATATAAATTGGATGTAAATTTTGTGTTTTTTTAATGTTAATTTCAAGCTAATATACGTTACAACGTAAATGTTGTTCATTTAGACTTCTGGTTCAACCGAAAATGCCACACCTTACTATTTATTATTATTTGAAACACGGGCAGACTCCAAGGAGCCTGCAGCACTTAGGCTTAAAGGCCCATTGGGCATCCGCATCATAAAGGATTTGCTACTATTTAAATACCTTGACAATTTTTTTTACATATTTCAATACATTTTTAAATTTTATTTATTTATTAAAATACTTTCAATAACTACCGGGAGAGCGTGTGAATTGAAAACCATTGTTTTCTTAAAACAACTTTTGGTATTTTTATTTATTTATTTTTTTGTGATATTGTGAATGGAAAGAATTATATTGTTATAAACTATAAAGTATAAAAAAATATTGCCCCATTTAAAGACAATCGAAAATTTTAGTTTGAAAAAGTATTTTTGCTGTTAACATACCACATCGTTATACTAAATCTATTTTGGATAATATTGGAATTTTGTTTACTCCATTAATCGTATTTATAGCGGTTTGAACCTTTAGTGGTTTCGCGAAGGTTCACGT
Source organism: Lethrus apterus (assembly GCA_018397195.1). NCBI lineage: Eukaryota > Metazoa > Arthropoda > Insecta > Coleoptera > Geotrupidae > Lethrus > Lethrus apterus. Next base: position 23,922 of record JAFFZR010025281.1, on the reverse strand, counting down.
ATTAAGTATGTATATTGCATGTTCATTTCTGCTTAAGACTTTGTAAGTATGTAAGCAAAGTATGTAAGCATGCCGCGTCATTTAACCAACATATTTTTGTGTTTTTGTTCTGTTACGCAGTTTAAGGGTATGAAAATTTTAATTCTTTTGAAAAGAGATTTTGTTGCAGTAAATATATGCGACCCATCCATTCGAGGAAATTATAATGACGTCTCTACTTTTATGACGTTATAATAATATAATAATGTTTAAAAGAAATCAGCCCAAATAAAGTAAATAATGTATATACACTGTGAGCCAAAAAGAATGAGGACAAGTTGAATTTCCCGCCAGCTTATAATTTTACTCGGTTGGCAAAACTAGTTAGCCAGATCTTAGAAGCTATAGCGTCTCATAAAGTTTCCTAACAGGCTTAGTTTTTTAACAACGTACTATAAAAACCTATATATTAGTATGTTTCATTAATAGAAGCCTAAATTAATTCACGAAAAAAGAACACACGTTTACAACGTCTACAACAGCACGAGTCGATAATGGAATAAACATCACGTCAGCGCAGAACAACAACGCATGACCGATGCGTACGGAATATAACGAAAATTACCGAATGACGTGGCGGGAATTTCAACTTGTCCTCATTCTTTTTGGCTCACGGTGTATATAACAGCTCTATAACCCTGAAGGCTCCTGGCTTTTTCTTTATTATCTTCCTCCATTTTTCTCTATTAACTGTTGGGGCTGTCCAGTCTTCAACACCTACTTTCCTTGTCTTCTTTAACTGCCTCTAGCCACTTTTTCTTCGGTCGGCCCCTTCTTTTCTTTGCTTCCTCTCCTCCCATCATGGATTTCCTTACTATCCTGTTCTGTGGCATTCTGTACACATGTCCTAACCACCTTGCTCTATGCTTTTTTATAACACGTGTAATACTTGGATTATTATACTTTTCTGACAATTCTTGATTTGTTCTTCTTCTCCACTCGCCGTTTTTATCTTCAACGCCTTCTTCTCAGGATCTTCATTTCCCATATATTTAATTTGTTTTCCATCTTTCTAATAAGTACCCACGTTTCGCATCCGTACATGACTGTTGCTCTAACAACCGTTGTATATACGCTCAATTTAGTTTTTGACGGCAAATATTTAGACTTGAACAGGTTTATCATTGATCCCATGGCTTTACTTTCTTTCATCATTCTCCTCTCTATTTCTTTTTCTTCATCGCAATTACTTGAAATTAAAGTTCCAAAGTATTCAAATTCATATATCAAATGTATACTCCTTGTTTTCTGTACTGAATTTAATTTTATTTCTTTATCATTTTCTTTTTCAGATCCCCCGTTCTGGTTTTCATATATTTTGTTTTATCTTCGTTTATTCGAAGCCCATACTTTCCTGATATTTTTACAATATGTCTAAATGTCCTTTTTACCTTTAATTTTGATCTTGCCATGATTACTAGATCGTCTGCATATGCTAACACCTGGTGTTTGCTATAGTATAGAATGTTACTAGCCTGAGTTTTGCTTTCTCTGATTATGGCGTCTAGTACTAAATTAGATAACAGTAAATGTATATACGAAAGAATAAATAGGTAGTGTAGATTCCGGCCAATTAAATAATGTGTTTGCGCTAACTATGAAAATGTCACAAAATCCTACAAGCAAAACTATATGGACAATTCAGAAAACAAATATGGAGAATATTTATTGGTATTGGAGAAAATATGTTAAAATAATGCATTGAACAGTAAGATAAACCAGTAAGAGGAAACGTATGGTCAGCCATACAGCATAACTTAGTTACACTAAGTTTTGTCACCCTTGAGTATTTTTTTATTACAATATGGTTGCTATTCTTTTTAGTTTTTATATCGTTTTTGTGATTAGCTAATTTGTTTTTTAGCCAATCGGAGGATTGATCAATATAGCCCAGATTCCAATTAGTGCATGTAAGATATTACCAATATAAGTTTGCGATATTTATCCTAAAATCTATATCTTTTTCCCTCTTGCGAATTTGAAATTGTTACGATTATACAAACGATCTTCCAGAAATTTTCAGCTGGTTATGATGGAATTCCTTGCAATTTACCAGTACTAGTTCTAAAGTTCCATTTCTTTGAGTCAGCGAATAAAAAGTTATGCGACATTTTATATACCTTTTTTTGTAAAATTTTATTCTTGCGTCGGAATATCATTTTAGGGAATAATTTTTGACGGTTAAAAAAATGTTGGCATTTAAAAAAGAAGAAAATAGCAGCCATAGCAGAAATGTTGGCCGGCAAAAAAAATCAAACTTATTTAAATGTCCAGTGTAATTTGCCAAAGACTTTTGTTGTGGATTTTGTTTTGGTTAAAGTAATATTTAGGAAGTTGTGGGCATTATGCGGGATTTTTGCACACACTGTAATAAGGTATTATTAAATTTTATCGTCATATTGAGCAGTGATTCATGTTTATTTATATCAGGTTTTTTTTTTTTAAATGAATTTTAATCATTTGGATGCATGTACTACGTTTTAGTGACAAGAAGAAACGATTGTTGTGACATACAGACTTTGCAAAAGAAACGCATAAAATCAGTGGCATTTCGACTTTCTTTCCAACGAAATGAGCAAGTAAACAGATATATTCTTAAGTGCATGAGTAGTTAGTTGTAAATTGCCCTTAACGTCAGGGCCTTAAACCCCAGTCACCCCAACTTTCTATAAATAGATATCTACTTTATGTACGGGTTTGTATTAAAGCTTACAGTCTCTATTTAGCTACACTATTAAGATAAAATTTCATAAGAAAGGTACAGTATTAATTAATTGCAACAAAATGTTCTTTGTTTCTGTATTGCGGCAAGGATTAGAGAATCAAATAATTAAATGTGAAATACGGTACTAAAACGCCGGCCCTGTATTATAAACTAGAAAAAGTATTAACATAAAATGAACTTAAAAGTCAGAGTTCGTAATTATGTATTAAACAAAATTACATTGGAGAGTTAAATGGACAATTCTGTGCTCAAAGATTAATCATAAAAATATTTTTCGGTTACGCAGTTTCATAGCTGAAAAATTGTTCTAATGAACCATATAATATTTTCCTAAAACCAAAATTATTGTCGATATAGAAAAATTCTGCACTAAACGGGCACCTGTATAACAACGATCTCGCAGCCCTGATAATTTCCTAGAACTTAGGGCATAAACTTAGAACTTACGCAAGAGAAAAAAGATGATTACATTTTTCTAGCAAATCAGACGGAATTCATGAAACCCAGGTTTTTTCTGGTTATTTTTAGACTTCAGTATGTTCTGTGACATTACTCGTCTCTGTAAAATATAAGTTCCCCTCTACTTGGGATTAGTAAAGAAGAGGGTTGTGTTGAAGTGTTCGTAGTATGCAAATATAGAATTAACAACTGCTGCATTTATTATCCAGGGAAGCCTTTTAGATTTTCAATATTTGAAGAAGTATATCATCCATTCGATGTACTGAGCGCAATTCAACGATCCTTACATTATGTTCTGTACATTGAATTCTGTCCATAATTTAAGGCTATTAAATGTTTTAATACCCTACCGAAATGCATTGTGACGTCAAGTCACAACAGATTGATATTGACAACACGAGTTGAAACTCTATTTATTAGAGAAGTGTTGTGCATTCCAACAACATAAATTGCTGTTATCCCGAGCATGCCAATATTAAAAAAATGTAAATAAATTATAAATGGATCTTCGACCTTTAAACAATTAGTTTTAGTAATTGTATATAAAAATTATTAGTAAAACTTACAAAATTTAACAATTTTCCTGAATCTGGAACCAAGATCACTTTCTGTTATTTTTGGATCCAAGCAACAGAAACACCAGAAAATGTATGTTGGAGGCTTTCGATGTCACGAGCCACTGCTTTTAGAATCCTGGAAATGAAGTTCTCGTCTACGTGGTCCACGTAACTTTAAAATTCCCTGGATTTTTCTGTTTCCGGTCACTCTACAAGTACTGGTGGTCCAAAACTGTATACTCAGGAGGACAGAGTCCAGGATCGTTATGTCCGTCTGGAATTTCACTTCGTGTGAATATATTGAATTTGATAATTTTGTTTTTTATATACATTTTAGAATTTTGCGGAGTTATTTGTTTTTATTTCATTATTGAGTCATTATCAGGTTTTAAGTTCATTGTTGTACATTTTTAAATGTATATTTAAAGTTTTTACTTTGTTTTTAAGCAAAAATGTCACTTTAAGTTGGCAATAATTTGGAGAATTTTGGTGTTTGAAAACGTTGACAAACTAAAGACGATATTCGCTTGGCGCGTTTTTGATTTTTATTTTTGTATACAGGTGTCACATTAGTGTGATATTCTCCGATATCTCCATTGTTATGCAAAATACAAAAAATATTTTGGGACAACAGTTTATTGAATTTATGGTCTCTACCACCTAAAATTATTTTCATTTATACGGAGTGTTTCGTTTGTGCGCAGCCACATATAACTTTAAAATTAAAACTAAATAATAAAATAAGATTGGAACGCAATATTATTTATTATAAACTAAATAATATATTAATGTTAAGGGAAAAAAGGTTTGGGAAATAAGAAAATAAAAATAAAAGTATCATAACCGACATCTCGTTTTTGAATATACACAACGGAACAGAACTATAGGTAATTCTAACTAAAAATATGGCATTTTGTAATTTCCCTATTTAATGTGTGTATATTATGAAACTTTGAAATGTAAAGCTTGGTGTATCTTCTTATTTACAGCATATTCTATTTATTAGTTCGTAGTTTATCAGCTTTGTTTTAAAAAACATTTATAAAATAATTTTATGGCTCTCAGGAGGGATGATAATCTACGAAAATTAAAAAATACATCAATATCTCGAAAATTATTAATTTTAACTACATATGTGGCTTATTCAAATTAATAGACAATTAAATTTTGCTTTCGAATAAAAATATAGCACTTCCATTAAAAAAAAATTAAGTTTTCCGCATTTCAATTGTTTCAAAAAGAAGAAGATTTTTTAAGTATGTCGTATTAAATATCGAATTTCTAATCCTTTTACTATTATCACTAAAGGTCACTCTACCGTTGCATAAAATTTCATGATCTTGCTGTATTTCGTTATTGAACTATAGGCGTTTTGCCGAAGACCGTCAGCTATCAAAATTTTTGAATAAATGCAAATATCTTAAAAACGAATAGACATAGACAAATATTATCTTATATAAACTTATATTAGAATCACCCGGGAAATTCAAAAATGTGATAATATATAGGCTGTTCCATTTAAAATTTGTGAAGTTGTTCGTGGTTGCGCACAAACGAAACACTCAGTATAACTGAAAATAATTTTAGGTGGTAGACCATAAATTCAAAAAACTTTTTCTTAAAATATTTTTTGTGTTTTGCATAACAACGGAGATATCGAAGAATATTACGCTAATATGACAGCCTGTATAAGCCAAAAGTTTTCATCCAAAAATCATATCCAAAATGTGATCCAAAGAGATCAGATCCGAATACGGCGACTTGGCGACGTAAAGAATCTTCTTAATATTTCTCTTTAATATTTTTGTGTTTTAATTCAATAAGAGGCGAAAGACCTCTTGAAATTATTATATTTGTTTCGCAAGTGGGTAGATGTGTGAATTCTGCCACTTCATTATTTTTATTCAATAAGAGGCGAAAATCCTTGCCGAAATATATATTTGTTTGAAAAGTGGTATAGATGTGAATCCTGCCACATTATTATTCAATAAGAGGCAAAAGTCCTTATTGAAATTATTATAATTGTTTCATATGTGGTAGAGGTGTGAATCCTACCACTTTATTACTTTTAATTCATTAAGAGGCGAAATATCGCGTAATATTATCGCATATATTACGCGATATGTCACCATTATATGTGCCTGTAATTAATTATGTTACGTAATAATGTGAGAAATTCTCCATTGTGTATTTTATATCATATCTGACAACAGTAAATAAATTATTATTTTTTTATCATTTTTATACACTAAAGTTAATGTTGTGCGTGATTTATACATTTTATGAGACAAATAAAATTATTTGGGATTTATTCCTGTCATCAGAATTAAATCAAATTTAGCCCAGAATTAAATCAAATTTAGCCCTACACATTTGATTTAATTTTGAAGAAATTTAAAATTATTAGAACAAAACAAACCGTTCAGAGTATATTCTCTGTTCAAAATATAGTAACACTGTCAGTTTTATAAAATATCCTTCCAATACCTTGCTATGTTGGAAACATAATATTGGTGAGTACCTACTTTCGTGCTAACGTTGCAGTAGATTAAAACTGATAAAGAGGTTGCAGAACACAAAATTGAAACAGAACATCACATTCAATTTTCAACACAACACGAAAATCGTTACCCGAACTTCATATTTTTATATCAGAAGCAATCCGAATAATAGGAACGACGATTATGTTTTTATTGGTTTTTTTTTCATTATTCATAAAAATTATAAAGAAGGGCTATGTGTATTATATGTTAGTTTATTTAAGAATCGGTGTGTTTGGTACTTATTGCAAATAAAAAGGAATTAATATACAGCTTGATAATTTCCTTCTATAATAAGGATGTAATTTAGAGCTACAATTAATTGTAGTATACTAGTATCTTCTGGATCTTATCTATAGTAGATTAAGTGCTAAAAATTATACAATTTACTGTTAATTGGAAGTTACGTTTAATACCGACAATTATCTATGGAGGTCATTAAAGATCGCCAACGATAACACGTGGATTCATTCATTTTCCCGCAATATGCCAGCAAATTAGAGCATGTGTCGAACAAATACTGTTATGCTGTTAGTTTTCACGTGATAATAATATTTCGTTATAGACTCTACATACACGTCTTTTTTTGATTGTGGTAGCAATCAATTTACAGTTTGTAGATCCACACTGTTATATTTATTATTTTTGCATATTTCCTTAATTCTTACTTCTTTGAGTTTATTTTTGGTGTCTTTGCTCTAAAACTAATCTGTTTTCGTTGGTTTGAACATAGCGACAAATTTCTGCAATTGTTTATGTTATACAAAACCGCAATAAAAATTACGTTAATTCTGATAGGACATTATAAATAGTCGATGTTGTAATGGTACACTGATAAAAATTCCATTGTGTGTTACAATAAAATATGATAAGAATACTGAGCAAAATTAATAAAAAGTCTAGCAAGTGCAAATTTACGTAGTACAGATTTCCTTCAATATTTTTGTTGTGACCATTATTTGTTCCTGGTTTTTCCTATACTTTCTGATAAAAATGATAAAGGTGAGAAGGTTGTTTGGTCAGATCTACTGTTTGTGGCGGTTACGAAAAATCACCAGCACATGAAATTATCTCTTTCCTTGTGCAGTGAAAGAAGTGTTTAGCGATTTTCTTCGTAAATTTTACATGTGTTTTATAATACTAAACGATAGCAGTTTCTTTATTAAAATGGGCATTTATCAGCGTTATACACGGTTTCCTAAACTTCTGCATTTCCTCGATAATATAAAAAATACTAAATACAAAAGTTGTATGGATTTAGTTCCTTTATTATAAAAATTTATGTCATTTATACTGGGTGTTCAGTTTTTTCAGTACATGATCTTTTTTATTTTAAATGGAACAACATGTATATTTTTATATTTTCGGTTTCCCTATTAAAATCTACATTGATTTTGTTTAACTAAATGTACCTTTAATGTGCGTCGTTTTCGTTATTTGGCAGTTTTCATAAAAAAAATGAATTGTGGTTAAATGAAAATTTCTGTAGAACTGGTAATGGGACATTTGATTAAAACATAATTGAGCTATTGATTGCTTTATTTCTTTATCGTCTAATCCACCAGAAGGTTCATTCATTAGCCAGTCTTTTTGAAAATTTGAAATAGAACTTTTTTCAAATTGAATATCCTATATCATCATTTCAATTTATCGAAGAATTTTTTTTTTATCTCGAATGGCTATAGCTAAAATCGATATTTTCTCACTTTTCTAAATTGTTATCAAATTGTTTTGTAGGAATAATGGTTTCTGATAATGTCGGACACAGATTTTCAGTTTTGTCGCAGGCAGTAAAGGCAGTAAATGCTCCATTACCAAAAAAATCAGGAGAATGTTTAGGGTCAAAACTAAAAAAACAATTGTAATTTTTTTTCGAAAAAAGTATCAAGTTTCAGACGTACGGCATAATAGATATTTACAGGTCAAGACAGAGATAGATATGGGCCTAATATACGAATTCGGCCAATGGACGAAAATCTAAATGGCCAGAATGCGTTTGTGGTTGAATGTTTTGTAGGTTTTGGCCAATGGACGAAACAAATATAGAGTGAACTTAACAGATATATAAATTGAAACATTTTTACTATGATGAATAATTGTCGTGGTTATTTTGTCGTAATTTGTAGTAGTTAAATAAAGTAAAAAGTTTTAAAATAATAAATGCATATAAAGAATAAAATCAGATACTCTTTTTTCGAAACAATAAAAATAGAATTTTCGACGGCAGAAGGCTGCAAGGTACAGCGACGATAGCATTTAAATAACAAATTTCCATATAGAGAGTTGTAAGGTCAAATTATTTACATTGTCCCTCTTTTATAATCTTTATTTAATTTTCTTTCATTTGTTGTTTTAAAACACAGATGAAGTATCATTTTTTAATTTCTATGCTATGGCAGTTCATCGAGCTTGAAATTTAAATAAAAGTATCAAATGGCTACAGGAATATTTAGACACAATATTTGATTCCCTATTTTGCCAATCAATCAATAAATTTACTATTTGGTAGAGTAATTCATGTGTGCAGAACGACATATAGAACTGTATATACAGGCTGGGATTAAAGTATGGAATATTTAAAAAAAAAGCGAACTTAAGCGGTTTTTTAAAAAACGCTGAAACAGGTCGATTTTAGGTTTTAAAAATACACATTAATATGTGCGATTCACCTTCCAACTTTCATTTGTAGTTATGACGTCACCACAAAAAAATTTAAATGACAACATAAAATTTTTTTAGTGGAATCCGATAGTGATTTTTCTACCCTTTATGACCGTGCAAAAAAATCATAAGGTTGCACTAAAAAAATTCTGAGAAAAATCGATCTGAAAATGTAATGTTGATATTATCCTAGATAACAAATAATTCAGACCATGAACGGTACGTAACTTTCTTGTTGAAGTACTTTTCGTTTTTAACTTAAAACCTTTGTAGCGGATTGAATAATCAAGATACCATGATAATAATAGTAATAATAATGTTCAGCTCGATCTTTCTCAGAATTTTTTCTATGCAACCTTATGTTTTTTTTGCACGGTCATAAAGGGTAGAAAAATCACTATCGGATTCCACTTAAAAAAAGATGTATGTCGTCATTTAAAATTTTTTTGTGATGACGTCATAACTACAAAACAAATGAAAGTCGGAAGGTGAATCGCATGTATTAATGTGTATTTTTAAAATCTAAAATGGACCTGTTTCAGCGTTTTTTAAAAAACCGGTTCGCTTTTTTTTAAATATTCCATACTTTAATCCCACCCTCCTGTATGTATATCCGTATAACGTATTTGATGTAACTTTCTCTAGAAAACTACTCGTAATACATATCTGTGAAAAATCTCTTATCTCATAACTTTTCTTGGCCCTGGGAATGTGTTGTAATCTACTGTATTGTTTTCGTTCTTTGACATATTACACTGAAGATTTGTTTAAGTTATGGGACCGATTAGATTAAGTGATATATTATTTCCTTACTATATGCAATGGAAGTTAAAACCTGTACTATTGTATTAAAACAATGAGAGAATTGTATTCTCGTGTATTTTTAATACAATATACGGCCTGCGTAATTCACATGATGAATATTTACAATGCAGTTGCAACGTTTACTAAATGGTAAATTAATATTTTTAAGAGATATTGGTCATAACAATAACGAAACATGTTTCGGGTGTTTTGGGAATGTAGGTAGGTGTGGATATTTTATAAAAGAAATGATATCCAGGCAGCGGTTCTAAGATCAGTCGTGGTACCCCTCATGATCAATATTCAATTGTTCAAAAAGAGATAGTCATTCTCATATTTTCTTGCGTTGCAAATATACTTTGTCATTAATATTTTTAGAATTTATGAAATGAAACTTAACCGTCACACATAGAACATATATTATTGACTCAATATATTAATTAATCTTTTAAAGCAAAATGTGTCACTGTCTTATGACTTATCAAGTTATGGCTATGATTATTTAAATGTTATTTGATTACTCATAAAAGAACACGTAAATTTCAAAATAAAATTATTAATAAAATAAATTATAAATTGTTACGAAGAAAAATATTTAAGTTTTTGTTATATTTTAGCTGTGGAATTTTTATCAATTTATTTGCAACAGATGCTTAATTGTTGTTTATTGCCA